>PXOE01000262.1:0-43558 GCA_003012245.1 Microcyclospora tardicrescens | reverse complement strand
GGTTAAGCCAGGTAGCAACTTCGGTCGCGTATTACGTCAAGATGATATCGGCGCCGGCGCGGCGAATGCCCATCAGCGATTCCGTGACGATGCGCTCACGGTCAATCCAGCCTTTAGCTGCTGCCGCTTCGATCATCGCGTATTCGCCAGAGACCTGGTAAGCGGCAACGGGAACCGGTGATACAACGGCAAGTTCACGCACAATATCAAGGTAGGCCATGGCGGGTTTGACCATCACAAAGTCAGCACCCTCTTCAATATCCAGCTGAGCTTCCAACAGTGCCTCTCGGCGCTGAGCGGGGTCCTGCTGGTACGTCTTGCGATCGCCTTTAAAGGTTGAACCGACGGCGTCACGGAAAGGACCAAAGAACGCTGATGCGTATTTTGCAGAATACGCCATGATAGAAACATCGGGATATCCGGCATCATCAAGAGCCGCACGGATTGCGCCGACCTGACCGTCCATCATGCCCGAGGGGCTCACAGTATGCGCACCTGCTTTCGCCTGTGAAACAGCCATCTTGCAGTAAGATTCCACAGCGCGATCGTTGTCAACAACCTCGTTGCCCCACTCATCGGTGACCAGCGGGCCACAGTGACCGTGAGAAGTAAATTCATCCAAGCAGGTATCTGCCATGATGACAATCTCGTTGCCGAATTCTTCGCGAAGAGCACGAATACCGCGGTTGAGAATACCGTCCTCAGCCCACGCTACTGAACCTTCATCGTCCTTGTCTTCATCGCGCGGCACGCCAAATAGGTCAACGCACGCAATACCTGCATCGATAGCTTGACGTACCTCGTCTTTGAGGCTGTTTAGGGTGTGCTGATACTGTCCGGGCATAGATTCGATGGCTACCGGGGCATCAATGCCATCTCGCACAAAGAGAACCTGAATCATGTTGCGAGGTTCCAGCGAAGTCTGGGCAGTCAGTGCTCGCATAGCATCGGTGGTACGCGCGCGGCGCGGTCGAAAAGCTAAATCAAGATTTTTCATGATGCGTTGTCTTCCTTTTCAATACTGTCAATGGTTGTCTGCGCTAGATCGCTGGGCGAAGGTGTAGGAGATTGCACGACGCGTAGTCCCAGTTGCTCAGCGGTGCGGGCAGTGGTTGCGCCAATGGCGATGACCAGCGGAAACTCGGTGTCGGGCTCCTTTTGCGCTAAACGCCAACTTTCGTAAAGCCCGGTTAGCAGGGAGGGAGCTGTTGCGACCACTGCTCTTACCGACGGCAGTTCTTCAACGGCCTGGTCAATCCGCACATTGGTAAGTTCAGCGTCTGCTTCCCGAGTGTTCAGCGGGTTCTGGCAGGGGTACGGGCTCATGGTGTAGACATTCCACGGAGTAACCTCCCACCCCGCTGAGGTGAGCCCCTTCGTAAGGGTTGCCCGAGCGTTCGTTCCTTGAACGCACAGTACAGCACGGTTCGCGTGATCAGCAGCTGTCTCTGGCAATTCACTCGCCAGGTGGGCGGCATCGGAAACTGTGGGTGTGAAGTCTACTTTCACTCCCCTGCCTTCCAGTGCACGAGCCGTAGCTTTGCCCACGCAAGCTACTTTTAACGACGCTAAAAATTGACTCAGCGGCTGATGCAAAACAGCTTCAGCTGCGAGAACGCCGTTAGCGCTGGTAAAGGTGACCCAACGAAAGTTTTTACCTAAAAATGCCTCACGCTCAGCCTTCGCCCCTTGATAAAGCTCAGCCTCATGAACAGGCGCATAGATAAGCTCCACAGGCGCTAACCGACCAGAGCAGCTGGCAAGTGCTTGCGCGAACACACCAGCTGCCCCATGCGTGCGGGTGATAAGAACCCTGCGGTCTGTACAGGTCACAGGGTTAGACCAGCCAACTCTGCGGCGCCCTGGTCTAACAGTGCCTCAGCAACTCGCACGCCGAGTTCGTAGGCAGCTTCAACGCTCATATCCGACGTTGAATCCTGATGACGCAGGGTGCGCGTACCATTCGGATGCGCGACCAGAGTATCGAGTACCACAGAACCATCTTGAATTCGCCCGTAAGCGCCTACCGGGGCGGCTCATCCAGCCTCTAAACGACGCAAAAGCGCACGTTCAGCGGTGACCGCCAAACGGGTTTCAAGGTGGTCAACGGCAACCAGAGCGCTCGCCAGTTCACTGGGCTGATCGCCTTCAGCACCGAACTCAGTGGAGCGGGTCTCAAGGGCTAAAGCCCCCTGCCCCGGAGCGGGCAGTACCTTATCGCACGCTAGGTACTCGGTAATCGCGTCCTCTTTGCCCAAACGAATCAAGCCGGACGCAGCCAGCACAACGGCATCGCGCAGTTCCAGCGCTGCGGCACCTGGGACTACGTCTGCAAGGGCGCCTCGGGCCTGCTGTCCGGCAACGCGTGGACGGACTACGTGCAGTCGCGCGTCGTGCCTGCGCAGTACTACCGCACGCTGAACGCGAGCACTGGCCAGCCTAGCGCGGAGTACCTTGCGCACTCGAACTTCCTCGCCGATGTGAATAACGAGCGCGTGCTGAAGAATGTGGAGTATGCGAAGCGCGTGGCGGCGTTGCGCCGGTTCGTCATGGTGGTGTTCAGCGAGGACACGACGGTGATCCCGAAGGAGAGCGGGTGGTTCGCGGAGGTGGAGGCGGGGGAGAAGGGGGACGAGGTGGTGGTGACGCCGTTGCAGGAGCGGGCGATTTATAAGGAGGATTGGCTGGGGTTGAAAGCGCTGGATAGGAAGAAGGACGGGCTGGTGTTTCGGACCGTGCCCGGAAGACATATGGAGTTTAAGGAGGGGGTGTTGGAGAAGGCGATTGAGGAGTTCTTGGCGCCGGAGGAAGAAGAGGATATAGAACGAGGGCAGGAGGTGGAGGGACTGGTAGAGCAAGGCACTAGCGCTAGGCTGTGGGCATGAGTAGGCCAGGGGGGGCTTAATAGATGTACAAACATAATGCAAGTAAAACGGTCATGAACAGTGAGAAGCGCGTTTGTTGTTGTGCCGCTCTGTTCCAAAGCTAGGAAGATTGAAACGATGCTGTCACTTGAACGCCAAAGAGCGCCATGCAAGAATCATACACGTATATGCAGTGCTACCACCCTCGTTCAATCATCCTCCTCTTCCTCCTCGACTTTGGCACTTAAGTTGCGCTGCTGCAGAGCAGTCGATGCGGCTGGTGCTGCAGTTTCCGCACCCGTTGTGCTCGCTGGCGCAGCATCCGAAGCTGACTCCTCGATCTCCTGCACCCTTGGCTCTTCGACCGCAGCCGGTCCACCTTTCTTCCCCGCCGTGCCATTGGCCTTCGCCTCGCGTCTAGCCTTCTTGCGGTCGCGTTCCTCCTTCTTGCGCTTCTTGACCGCCTTCTCGTCTTCGTGCCAAGCCCACAGGGGCTTGAAGCTGTCAAAGAAGCCAACGTCTTCAAACAGGTTGGGGTAGAGCCAGAGACCGGGCGGGACAGCGAACATGGTGACAAGGAAGAGGATGAGGCGGAAGATAGCCATGGCGAAGAAGAGCCCGAGCACGCCGAGCATCGCCATGCTGAGATACCACACGCCGAGGCGGAGGTGGTAGGGCCAGACGGGGAAGAAGACGACGGCCAGAATCAGCACCAGCGCTCCTACCGCGTACAGCTGGTTTTTCCATTGACTACCCTCGTACAGCCAGACGTAGTAGAAGTCGTCGTGTGCCTCCTGCTGCGGCTCAACCTTGACCGTCCACAGCCCCTTCACCCGCTTCTTCTTGCCGTGGTTGTGGCCGGCGTGCTCGTCGACTTTACTCACCCGCAGCGCGAGTAGCGACATTGGCAGCAGCTTGAATGTGTTCTCGGCTGTCACGCGATCGTGCACTTCCGGAAGCAGCGGGTTCTTCTTGCGTGCTTTCTTGTACGCTTCCGAATGCAAGGCTCGGATCGCTCGCTTGACTCGGAACATGTCCTTGCGCTTTTCTTGGAAAATACACGTTCGTGGCTTGAGGTCTTGGGAGCGGAAGAAATTGGCCAGGGCGAGTGCTTCGGGTTTGGGAGGTCCGGGTTGGATGGGCACTTGTTGGCCTGGTTGTGCTCCGCTCGCGGGTGGTGGACCACCAGGACGAGGAGGTCCGCCCTGTTGCTGCGCTTGAGGCTGTCCCTGTTGCTGTGCTTGCTGCTGGCGCATCTGCTGCTGTGCCATTGCCTGTTGCTTCAGACGCTCGACGTATTGCTGAACCGACATGCCGTGTTTCTGTGCTTCCGCCATAAGCTGTTGTTGCATCATACGTATTTGTTCGGGCGTGGGTTGCGGCTGTCCAGGAGAGCCGAATTGAATTCCAGCAGGCATCTGGCCTTGCGGCGGCGGACCACCAGGTGGTGCCCCTTGTGGCTGTTGTTGAGCCATGCTGTGCGACTGTGGTGTGGTGAGTGAATGGACGAGATCACCGGACAGCGGGACTTGATCTTTTTGACGATATCCTTCGAATGCGGAGGCCAACTGTACGGATATGGATGACTAAGGCAGCTGCGTTAGTGTCGGCTACGCCCGCCACGCACCAGTCGCAAAATTGAATCTCCTTCAAACTTCGCATTTGAGCTGTCTTTGCTGCGACCACACTCCCCGTCACTCTTTATTCCCTTCACACCTCGAGTCCGGCAGACTACCTTACTCACTAGCCATGGGTAAGTATCGCCCTCTCGAATGCTGGCTTGTTCCCCTGCTGATATCATGATGTCCTACAGCCCCCAAGTTCGACCCCAGCGAGGAGAAGATCATCCACCTCCGTGCCACCGGAGGTGAGGTTGGTGCTTCGTCTGCACTCGCTCCCAAGATCGGTCCTCTTGGTCTCTCGCCCAAGAAGGTCGGTGAAGATATTGCAAAGGCCACTGGTGACTGGGTATGTCTACACGAGGTTCCAATGGTTCAGCACGTGAGCAGAATACTCATGCAATCCACAGAAAGGTCTCCGTGTCACCGTCCGCTTGACCATCAAGAACCGTCAAGCTGCTGTCTCCGTCGTTCCATCCGCATCTTCGCTCGTCATCAAGGCCCTCAAGGAGCCCCCACGAGACCGCAAGAAGGAGAAGAACATCAAGCACACCAAGTCCGTCCCGCTTGACGAGATCATCAACATTGCCCGCACCATGCGCTTCAAGTCGATGGCCAAGGACTTGAAGGGAACCGTCCTCGAGATCCTCGGCACGGCCTTCTCCACCGGCTGCCAAGTTGATGGCAGAAGCCCCAAGAGCGTGCAAGAGGACATCCAAAGCGGCGAGATTGAGAGTATGTGTTCACTGTGGCATTGTTTGTCTGTTGTACGAAATGCTAACAGAACGCAGTCCCTGAGGAGTAAATGTGCATCACGAATCTGTGCATTTGACTTGGCTTACGGTCTCGAAAAAGCATTTCGGGCTTCGGCGTTTGGCGCCTAGGGGCGGTTCTTCATGATGGCTCACGGAAAGATCTATGAAACTAGATGATGCGTCTGGCCAATCAGCCGACGCCCAAATTCCAAGCAGTCTTACAAGACTGCCTCGCGCCACGACTTTCACTCTTTTTTTCTCTTTCTCAATCTGTCAGCCTTCCATTTCACATCTCAGCAACACTCCCAAACCGCACTTCCCTCACTTCCTCATATACCAACGCCCCAACATCCACGCCTACTGGATCAAGGACAATCCCCAAACCCCCATGCCTCCACTTTGCCAACACTCTGGCCCTGATCCACGCACCCGTGATCTAGGCCTATTTTGGTGCAAAGAAGATGAACGTCTATGTCCAATTACTCACCGCGTCGTCCTGTTGATCAGTGGGCGGAGTGGTCCATCATTTTCTGGTCCACATCTCTTTCTTGATAAAGTAGTTGAGCTGGTATTGAAGGCTCTTCAGCTGTGCAATCCTTGATCTTCTCGATGTCTCCGGGAAAATTAATGGTGCTGGATATCGGGATGAACTGCGTTATTGGGCGTGTGAAAACCCTCGATTTGTGACACTTATGTCTGAGAGGATTGTAGGTATATATACTCTATGACAATGAACTTATCTTGACTTTCCAGTGCCACTTCTGATGCTTCTACAACTGAACTGCTTCGATGCTGTGTACATAAGCCGAGAATCGTATCGTATAGCTTGTGTCGTTTGGTGCTCGCTTGGGAAGTCATGACATTTGTAAATATCCCGTTATACATCTTGGTCATCAACAGAAAGGCACAATCACATCGATGAACAAAGAAAGTCAGGGTCTTTGGAAGAGTGTAAAACGCCATGCATGCTGGATCTCATGGGTGCAATCTCAAATAGGTGAGCATGCCCGTCGCATAACCATCGCCGCACACCCGGTGCACCTCCCAATAGAACTCCGCAGGATCCCACTGTGCATCGCGCATTCGTACCACTCCTCCATCCGAACCCCGGTCGCACACGCGCCACCACTACTTCAGCTTCTTCTTGGGGCGGAGCTGGTTGGTGTGGCCGCACTTCTTCTTGCGGCAGTTGGTCGCACGTGGAGGAAGACGGGCCTGAGTAGCGGGAGTATGGTGTCAGTGACTTGTTGCACTCCAGGGGAATATGCGGTGCTGGAGCAGAACTTACGTAGCACTTTCGGCAGATCATCTTCTCGCAGTTGTACTTGGAGGCCAGAGCCTTGAGGGAGGGCTCGATGATACCACCACGAAGACGGAGGACGAGGTGGAGGGTAGACTCCTGTTGTTGTAGAGACCCGTCAGTATATGGTCTTCCAATCAAATAACGTCCCTCCCATCATGCTCTATCTCCCTCTCCAATCCATCACCAAACTTCCACGCTCCGTCACCGCTCCCTCCAACAAAGTGCCGTCATACCTTCTGGATGTTGTAGTCGCTCAGGGTGCGGCCATCTTCAAGCTGCTTGCCGGCGAAGATCAAGCGCTGCTGGTCCGGGGGAATGCCCTCCTTGTCCTGGATCTTGCTCTTGACATTGTCGATGGTGTCGCTCGATTCCACCTCGAGGGTGATGGTCTTGCCCGTCAGGGTCTTTACGAAGCTGGTAGGGTCATCAGTATCACGTCGCTTCGGTGGAATTCTCCTTTCGTATGTGGGCTCACATCTGCACTGTGGGAGTTGTCAGTATACTGTTCTTGAACCATTCATCCTGCGCATTGGGTTTTTGCACAGAGACGGATGCAGCACGTACTCTTGTTTGGACCTTGGGGTGTTGTCTGTTCGGTGGCAGCAGAAAGCCGTGTCGTCGGTCTCGCAGTGACGAGGTAGAATTCGGTGCGGGACCGCAAGTCTTGGCAGGTAAGGCGATTCAGTTAGATCTATGCCTCAGGCATAAACTCGTCACTCACCACATCACACTACATGTACACTTCCGAACAACGGCGACAACCTCGAGTCACCGACGACCTGACACCTGAGCATCGCACGCGCCACAACTGTATCATGCATGTTCTCTCGCTCGTGCACATGCAGTCTACCAGTGCCTCGTGTGTCTGGCCGTCACCGCACGTTGACGGGTCGATCTGCAAATGGCGCATGACGCCGCCCTGGCAGGGAATGGCTGTGTCCTAGTGCCTGGTCACGAGGTCATCCGTTGAGGCGCCATGTTCCTACATGATCAAGCAACCCACCACCCGTTTCGTCTACTGCTGGCCGAAATGGGCGGTACTCGTCTTCTAGGTGGCGAGGCGGACGTGCAGTGGTGCTCGTGTTGCTGATGATGTGCGAAGCCACCCAATACCAACAGAGTGTGGGGATGTATCGGGAGACGTATCCAATTACATCACATGTTAGTCGAGACGGCCAGTATTAAGGAGGAGCAGCGAGATCACTGCGCGCTGTTAGGTATGAAGAATGTATTGCAGTAGACCCCACGGGACATGTGGAATGCGGACTCAAGGCCGCGAAAAGACTGCACAGCACTATACGATCTACTCACCACGCACGTCGATCTTTGGAATGGTCACGATGCACACTCAACAGACGACAACTGATTGTCCAGCTGAGCTTCACGACGAGCAGGGAAATTCAGATTCATGTCATTCAGGGTATCATACATAATCATAGACTCAATGTCGCCAAGAATTGGCACAGAAAACGCAACCGCGATATGTCCACCCCAGCACCGCCAGAACGAGGCGAGATCGACAGCCTCCCAAACAAGAGCGGGCAAAATTAGGAAAGGTCGGCTTTGTGCGTGAGATATGTAGGAAAGCTTGAATGAAAATTGGGAGCCGTGGTCCGGCGCCGTCGATTGATAAGCACGCCGATGAATGCTGAAATTCGCAAGACCACAAGGTGGAGAGATAAAGGTGTCGAATACTTCGATGTCGACGAACGGGAAAATAGGTATAATGACCCGCAGTAGCGTGTAGTGATGTAGGTGTCGCGATCAGACTCTCAAAGAAATCTATTGTTGTATGAGGAGGTGTTCAGGTGGGAATTCTGATGAGCTCTTCAATGCTCCACGCGTATGTCCCAAGCATGCGAGAAGAGTCATCTCCACTCCAAGCAATACTTGCAAGCCATCAGTGGCGTTTCGGAAGGCTTCTCCGACGCAAGAAGTGGCGGTAAGGCGTAAAGCTCTAGGAAAGGCGTCAATGACGCGTCCATTATAGGCGACGCAGCGGATCGTGCTGATCATCTGGAAGGATGCGGAAGTCGGAGCAATACGCGATGGTGTGGTGGATGTTGGTTGAGGAGGGTGGCAAAGTCCAGGTAGTGCGGCATGGTGGAAGTACGCATGACCAGAACGTGGGGTGACTAGGCAGAGCCGGACAGCTTAAACGGTCAACGCGGACGAGTACATCCTGGTCTAGATTATCTGATGTTCGTCTGCTGATGGCTGTGATCTTCGTATCCTTGAAGAGGCACGAATCGTGTTTCTGGCCGTAGCGTCTGGCCGGTGAAGGGCGTGGGGTAGCGGTGCTGTTGACCCATTTGGTACGGCTGAGTGGTCGGCGGCTGAGCATTCATAGGCGAGGCACTCGTATAAGACGCAAAGTCCCAGGAAGCATCTCCACCAGTGGATGTCGCTGTGTTACTGGCCATATATTGCATTGCAGGCTGGTGCCATGAGGTTGCTTGACCTGCAGCGGTTGTCGGAACGGCGGCACGAAGATCTGGCTGGCCTGCTGACGGGCCGATGCCGAGACCTGCTGATGCGGCAGCATGTGAAGAGTACGTCCTGGATCTCATGCTATTTGGAGCATAGGCGTGCCCGTAGGCGGTGACCATCCCGCCCGGCCCAGATCTGGGAGAGGTGCCCGGACCAAGGCTGTACTCGCCTGTGGTCGTGTATGTGGGCGCGACGGATGTGTGCATCATGCCAGCCGTGGAGGAGTAACTTGCAGACTACAATCGATGTTAGCGGTAGCCAATGAGGACGGGATATCATGCATCATGCGATGCAATGCGGGCAGGGATGACTTGCATATTTACTGATGATCTTCTTCAAAGCCGTCGCCAAGATCCGCCATGGAAAGACTTTGACGTCTTTCTCGATGTTCCGGGGTTTAGGGTTGGGGAACCCCATGATCAATTTGAAGAACTCCTCACTGTCAGCTTTCGCCTTGGACACCGTCGCTGGGCGGAAGCCCTCAAGATTGCGCCGGATCCGATTCTTTTCTTCGACCGTGAAGCGAACGGCCACGAGCGACTCGAGGAGTGAGATGGTATCCACGCTGGTGACATAACACTCTTTCCTTTCTTCCCAATAGATACAGCTGACGCAGATACTGTTGGGGATGCGAGTTTCGAGGGTCACTGGCTCGAATGTGGCGGAGATGATACTTCCCGTCTGGGTTCGTCTGAACTGGACCAAGCGACGACGGGCTTCCCGTTCGGTCGGCGTCCATTTCTCGCTCGTCATGGTATTGAGGTCACCAATGATCCTCAGCGATGCCTTTGAGTTTGGCGGATACATGCTGTATGTGCTGAGACCACCAGCCGGGGCCATGCTGGTAGGTGCCGTCGGAGAGCTTTGCATTGTTGAAGTGCGAATGAGCGGCGGGGCACTTGATGCTGACGATTGCATGGGCTGGGATGACCTCTCCCCACCCGTCATAGTCGAACCGGGACTACGACTTGGGAATTGACCACTTGTATGAGTGCCCCAAGGTGAGCTGCTTTGTGGATGGATCGATAGTGCCGACTGATCTGCCGGAACGCCATAGAATGGTGTAGCTTGCGTGGTGGGGACGGATACGCCGTAATTCTGTTGATAGTTCGAACTAAAACGAGGACTTTGCGTCGGCACATTCTGATAGCTTGGTTGGCGGAACGACGAATCTGCTGAAAGTGGTCCGGAATTCGATAAGTATGGAACGTGTTCGGGTTGTTGAGGAAGTTGCTGGGAAACAGCTCTCTTGACGGGTGAGCGACGAGGTGATGCCTGCAGGGACAACTTGCGTTTACGGGGAGCGACCTCTGGCGATATTGAAGAGTAGAAGACTGGGGAATCCAGGTAGGTGAAACTGCCGAATTCCAGCGATGGCGATTCCCAGTTTACTGTACTGTTGTCCAACACAAGATGAAGCGGTGTTGGAGACGCTGACTCCGTCGACGAGAGCGGCGGCACCGTCGCGGAGATGGTATATTCATACATCTCGCTTGGCTGAGCTGAAAGGACTTTGGTGAGCACACTCTCGCAGCGCTTTTGACCGAATGAAATGTAGAGCGTTGTGGGTGGAACTTCCAAGTCGTACGGAGATCGTAATGTAACAGTGACTTTGGTGCCGGCATTTCCTTGAGATGGCCTGTACGATGTGATTTCGGGGACCTGACGAAAACCAGCAGCCATATAAGTAGGAAATTGGGGATTTGGTTGTGGGCCATAACCAATCTGGTCATGTGTTCCGTATTGTTGAGCAGGTGGCATGAGCGGCACCTGAGGAAGACCAGATGGCACCTGCACCTGAGTGCTCATAAACGGCACGGAGTAGGTGTGGTGGGACCCATAGCTAAAGTCTTGGGTGCCTTGTTCTGGCCTTGTGGCTGGGTACTCTACATCGCCACACTCAGTCAGAACAGTCATACGCCAATACAGTACACGCGCACGCATCATGCATGTTTTCAAGTCAAGATGTCGAGCCACCTGAGAAGCATATCAACATACCTTGTACATAGTTTGGAGGCTTGCCGTACTCTGACATTGACAGCAACAAGCTTCGTGGGTCGGACTGGTCAAGATGCCCGTTGTCGGGGCCACCCCGATAGCTTTCAACAACTGATGTCGGAATACCGCAATCCTCATCGACGACGACGAAGGATTTGCTATCGCGTCGGTCTTCCCAGCCCTGTGATTGTGTCAGTCCATTTTGCATACGATGTAGAGGGTCCTAAGCTATGTGCTTGAATGTGCAAGCCTTGGACGTTTCAAACGCAGCTGGCCGAAATAATGCGTACGAACAACTTTCAAACATACCTCTGCATGCATAGGTCTGCTGGTAGCCAGTGTCGCGATTGGTCTGCTTTTTGTGAGAGTGCAGTGTAAAGTGATCTGTAAAGAGAGAAGGTGCGCCGCAACTTATATTCGCCAAATCAATTAGACGAGCTTTATAGCATCACCCGTCACTACCGTCAATGGCTTTAAGATCGCAGTGAAGTGGGATATGTTCTGAAATGCAGCTACCCGGCCGAAACACGCAATTGTGTATGAATTTCGTCGTCCTTAGGCAATGTGTACGTCCAAGATGAGTGGCTGTCGGAAAGTGTCACTTAAGCCAATCGAGAAGTGTTCCGCTGCCGCAGTGGATCGTTGTTGGTCTCGCAGTCGTTCGCAGGAGGTGGGCGAATGCTCCCCGCACTGTTGCCGAACGTGCAGAGCCTACTACTGTAGGTTCCCGAGACCGGGGGCAACACGATTGATCAAGCGAGAACGATATTTAATGACCGGATCTGAGGATGTTCGCGTTAGTCGTCTATCTTGCACTCATGAATCCCTGTAAGCCCAATACGTTGGCATACTTGACATAAATACCCTGTCCTGACGCCGAAACCCTAAAACACCTTCGGGGCGATGTGCTCACAACGAGGCAGCCAGTATCAAAATAGAGTCCAGAAGAGCTATCTCATTGGATGACCACGATTGGTGGGCAAGAGTCGCGATCTGGAAAGGTAGATTGGTAGATGTTGCAACACTGCCCTCGTTTGTGTTTGCCGTGCAAGGACTATTGGCTCAATCGTCAGTCTATACAATCGTTATCCTTCGTGTGTTGATCCAATCGCACTTCGTTTGTTCGCGTGGCGTTCAATTGGCCAAAGGAAGTCGGTGTTTGGGGATGATGCAACACCAATGGCATCCTTGTCCCGTGTAAGCGCGTAAGTGGTAATCGTAGTGGTCTTTCGTATCAATCGTCTGCCAAGGTGGTGTTCAGATCTTGGTAGTGAGAGTTGGGCACTGAGGGTCAAGAGCCGAACAACAGATCCATGGATTCTAGTGTTTCATAATGTCTGAGGTCTTGGGAAAGAATGTCTGGAAGGATGTGTTCACAAGCGGCGAGAAGACCCAGAAAAAAAAGGGCAGCACGTCAACAGCAGCGAAGTGTTGGGTGGATAGGTGGATGATAGTCAAGTAGGAGGGAGCCGTGCGTCAGACAATAATGGGCAGGAAATGAGTGGTGGTGGTCGATCTGCATCTGCTCCAAGCGCAGCGAGGCCCCGTCCGCTCCAGGTGTACATACCTCGATACAAAGCAAAGCTGCTGGCGCCGATTGCTGACCGACGCACCTGACGCCTGGCTGATCTGCCGTGGCCCGGCGCCGCATTATTGCGTCGTATGAGCAGCGCCAAGTGAGGCTTGTGGTAGATGCTTTCATCCCGTGCAGTCTGATCGAGGGCTCTAGCTGAGTATAGCGGCGGGCCGGGAGATACGATATTTACCTTGCGCTGTCGAAGAAGCTTAAATGTTTAACACGACTGCTAAAAGGAGGGTTAGCGGCAGCGAGTCAGCCGCGAGGAACTCCATCATCGCGTCTCTTTCAGGCAGGGGAAGCCAACGGCGGATCTGCGTTGACGTCGTCCGGTCTGGGGATTGCTTTGGTGGTGTGTTGATCGAGCACGAGCAGTGACGACGTCGTGTGGAGAGCAAGGCATTGGACATGCAACCCCTCCGTGTCCTCTTCGTTCCCCTTCTGTGGAAGCATACGCACCGCCGCTGCTCGCCCGATCTTGTTAGTCCGCCATGGCTATACAGCAGTGAAATTGCGCGCGATGAAAAGTACCAAGCCAGCAAAAGCATTGCCAGTCACGAGTTGCACGAATTGAGCAGAAAAAGTCATAGGAGGATCGGGTGTGGAAGATTTAGAGTGCAGGAAACGGCCACTAGTGGGCTCGCCACGCTATTGAGAGCGATTGGAAGTCCGCGCCGCTGGGACTTCCAGAAACGTTAACTCGTTGGCCAGGAACAGACGCGCATCCCTGTCCCCTATTACGCTTTCGTTATACACGTTGCATACAATATGGAATTGTCCGGCGATAGGAGGCTGTAGGCTGGACATCGAATAGTGAATTCCTCGTTCCAGCATCTACAGTAACAATCGACGCCAAGCTCGTTTCGGCAGAGCATGAGCATCGCCATACGTTGTCGACATCGTCCATTGTAGGGAGATGCACGGTGCTGGTCTTACAATTACGATGTGCGGCCTTGTGCCATCCAGAACGATCTTCGAGAATATCTGCCTCATGCGCCCCCAATGAGGTAGTGTAGTACATGACAGCTCTTAGCAAGCCTGATACACGCTGGGTTCAGATTAATGCTCTCCCTCGGCCTTACCACGACCCCGGCTTGGCAATGTCATCTGGCCTCACACCGAGGATGCCTACACGTACATGAGATGTATGCGAAATTGTGCAAATTGCCGCGCTCGCCGCACGTGCGTTTAGTGCTGACTTTGCCAATTTGCCCTCGTCCACCGTATGACACGGAGGGGTATATCTTATAGATGTACGGGCCTCGCCTCATTACCGCACCTACATACATCTTCATGTTATGGAACAGTCAACTTCCACCACAACCCATCATCATAATCACCAGCATCAATGCTGAACGAGATTCTTCAGCCTAGGGGAATCAGCTGAATAAGAATGTCGCGCGCCAACAACCGTTTTATCGATCAAGCCTCCAATGCTTCTGCCCCGGGGCGGGTAAATCGTTGTCGTCCCCGCCTATAAAGCGGGGCCGGCCGCTGATAATGGCCGTTCGAGTACCGCACGTTATAGTGACGCCAGCTGCCAATACAGATACTCTAGAGATGATCTCGCAATGTGAAGCCACGGAAGGGACATCATCGTCGTTGTCATCGACGGCATTCCCGGCGGATCTAGGGTCGGCCAAACTGTTGCGTCGGCATTTGTTCGATCAAGGGTCTAGCCAGAGCGATGAGACACATCCAGACGCCATCCGGCAAATTCACATGTGAGCGATGAAGCGTGAGTATGGTGTCTTGGGAGCATGGCCCGCTCATGCTGCAGAGGCTCAAAAGTATGTCTCACTCCAAATCCTGTAGTGGTGTTGTCGGAGGAGGCCCGGAGCTCGTATGACATGCGCTGTAAGGCTGGGAACGAGCTCATCGATATCTGTGATAGCCTGACGGAAATTGAGCCAAACGAGAAGAATACACACCAGGACATGGTACATCTGTATGGAGTAAGTGTATGCATGTGGCTGGACAAGACCAGATACGTGGAAGATGGTCATCCGGATATGTCTATCTATATGCTACCTGACTCCAAATGTACACTGCAACAGCATGATGGCAGAACCGGATATACGCCCTCACGACCCAGAACGCCGGAAGACAGTTACGAGGAATACGATTACCAGTCCATACCCTTGGCGCCTCTCTCACCACCCGCCAGGATCTGCTGCGCCTTGCCTTCAGCACCGAGGCCGTTTTGCAAATGGCTGGCTTGAATGCCCTTGCGGCCCTTCATCTTCATGGCATCCAGCTTCTTGTCCATTTCCTCAAATGGCCCGTGGACCTCGGTCTCTTCCTTGCGGACCTTCCACTTCTCTGTTCCGAGCACACTATCCAGCTCTTCCACAGGTGGAAGCTTGACGTACACATTGCCATCCTCACGGGCCTCGACTGGGAACGTTGCAATATTGACGGTCTCGTCGTTGCTGCACCCACCAGCCTCTTCACCGCCGAGAGTGTAGTTCCGCTTGTGTAGCGGACATGAGACCCACAACTTGTTGTTCTCAACGTCCTCGCCGATCAGACCATCACTGAGCACGAAGGCGCGCTTGTGCGGGCACATTTGCTGTGTAGCATAGTACTTGCCTTTGACCTTGAAGATCGCTAGCTGAGTGTCACCGCGCTTCACGGCCACGCTGGACCCGGTCGGCGAGTCCGAGAACTGCTCGCTCTTGGCGAGTGGCTGCCAGCTGAGATCGGTCCATACTGTGCCCTTGAAGTTCTCAGTCACCGATTCCTTTGGCCAGTAGGCAGGCCGTTGCTGTGTACGATCCTCAACCTTTTCGATGGCTTCCAATGTTTCGTCGGTGTTGGCAAATTGCGAGAAGGCCTCCATGCGCTCAGGTGATTTCAAGGTCTCGGTCCATTCGCAGAAGAATGTACCGACCAAATCCTCCATTTGCTTCTCCAGGTCGGCGCAAATGCCGAGCTTATCCTCTAAGATGACCTCGCGCAGGTATTTGATCCCACCAGGAAGGTTCTCGACCCATCGAGCTGTGCGTTGAAGTTTGTCGGCTGTGCGGATGTAGAAAGCAATGTAACGGTCCAGAATTGGCACCACATCATCTGGAGGTACGTCCTTGGCAAGAAGGTCGCAGTGTCGAGGTTTTGCTCCACCATTGCCACCGACGAAGATGTTCCAACCTTTGTCGGTAGCAATGAGACCAAAGTCCTTGCTCTGTGCCTCTGCACACTCACGAATACAGCCTGACACACCGGCCTTGAATTTGTGCGGGCTTCGGATACTCTTGTAGCGCTCCTCCAGTCTGACAGCCATGCCCACACTGTCGCCAATACCAAAGCGGCACCATGTTGTTCCGACACAGCTCTTGACGGTACGAAGACTCTTGGCGTATGCATGTCCTGACTGTTTGAAGAGTGTCAGCAAAGTGATCATTTATGAGCCGTGCTAACCGCGCACGGCTTATCACGTGAGGATAACGACTTACCTCAAGGCCACCATCGATCAACTCTTTCCAGATCAATGGCAGGTCATGCTTTCGAGCTCCGAACATATCAATACGCTGGCCACCAGTGATTTTGCAGTACAATCCATACTTCTTCGCCACAGTCCCCATGACAATCAGCTTCTCGGCAGTGATCTCTCCTCCAGAAACACGAGGTACCACAGAGAAAGTACCGTTGCGCTGAATGTTGGCCAGGAATCGATCGTTGGTGTCTTGTAGACCTCGACGATCCTTGTCGAGAATGTGCTTGTTGAATAATGACGCAGTAATGGAGCCAATTGCAGGTTTGCAGACTTCGCAACCGGTCGAGTTCGCATCTTTGCCGCATTCTTTCATGATCTCTGGGAAGGTTTCCAGGTGCTTGACGTAGATGATGTTGAACAGATCCGCACGCGAGTAATCGAAGTGGGGACATAAGTGGTTCTTGACCTCCTGGCCCATAGATTCCATGGTCTTGTTGAAGATCGTCTGGATCAGAGGCATGCATCCTCCACATCCGGTACCGGCCTTGGTGCAAGACTTCACATCGCCAATGGATTTGCAAGTGCCGTCCTTGACACTCTTGCACACGTCGCCCTTGGTAACGTTGTGGCAGGAGCAGACCTGCACATCATCGTCCAGATCATCTCCGTCATCATCGCCGCTCTTTGCGCCGACGATAAACTCACTAGGTGACACTTCCAAAACTTTCTTATTCTTGACCATAGGTACGAGCTTGACGTAGTCTTTTGTGTCACCAATCATCATACCACCAAGAAGGTATTTCCCATCCATGGAGAACAAGTATTTCTTGTAGACCTGTTGGAACGGGTCCTTATAAGTAAGAGCTTTGACAGCCGGAGGAGGGGGGCCATCTGTGAGACTTTTCATCGGGTCCTGACCAGCAGCACTGCCCTCCTTCTTAGCGCCTCGTCGAGAAGCAGGAGCTGACTTCGGTCCATCTCGATCGGCGAAGAAGTCACCGAAACTCGCCACCTCAACGCCCAGAAGCTTCAGCTTGGTGCTCAAGTCTGGAGTAGTGAATTTGCGAGGCGTATGCGCCTTTGCTTGGGTAAGGTTGAATGCGAGAACGTCAGCCATCTCTACACCAGGTGCAATCAACCCGAATGTTTGACTCTCCCAACTTGCGCACTCGCCAATCGCAAAAACGTCTGGAGCGGAAGTAGACATGTCGGGGTTGACGATGATACCACCTCCACGGTCGGCACAGTTGATACCAGAATTTCGAGCGAGCTCGTCCCTGGCTTTGATGCCAATAGCGAAGCATATGCAGGTGCAGTCCATTGACTCGCCATCCTCAAAGGTGACGCCTGTGACGTTGTTCTCGCCGTCTGTGTTGATCTTGCCAACTCGCTTGCTAAGGAGCACGTCCAAACCAAGAGCTCGTACTTGCTCAACAACCATTGTCCCTGCATCACCATCCAGTTGTCTGCTGAGCACCCATCTGTTACGCTCAATGAGCTTGACCTTCTCGAACTTTTCCAGGTCCATCATGGCTTTGGCAGCCTCGAGACCGAGCAAACCACCTCCCACTACGGCACCAACAGTACCGGCTTTGGTAGCGGAGAAGGCGATCAATTTCTGCAGATCCTCGATTGTGCGATAGACAAAAACGCCGTTCGCGTCGTGGCCGGGCGTGTGCCTTGGCAGTAATGCATCTGAGCCAGTAGCAAGGACGAGTATGTCGTAGGGTACCGTTTGACCTTGCGAGGTCTCCACGGATTTCTTTTCCGTATCGATCGAAGTAACGAGTGTGTTGAGGTGGTAGTTCAGGGACCCTTCGGGCATAGAAGCATACCATGATGCTGGATTCAGGTACAGGTTCTCAACCTCCCGGTGTTGGAAGAAGCTGGTCAAACCAACTCTGTTGTATGCCAGATGTGCTTCCTCTCCAATCACGATCACATCGTATTCTCTTCTCTTCACATCGTACTTCATCAACTTCTCTATGAAGGCAATCCCGACCATCCCCAGCCCAACCACCACGACACGCTTCCTCTTAGTGTCTTTGGGGATCTCGTCCATCTCTTCCAGCTTCTCGACCTTGTCCGGTAGGACATTGGCCTCGGGGTCGTTCCACTCGCTGTTACTCATGGCTAGGGAGTGGTTCGAGCAGAAACAATAGAAAAGGAAATGGAACTGAACACTATGAAGGGAGCAGTGAGAGGTGATAAGGCAAACCTTTAGATCGAGATTGGAGAAACAACTACCCACCACAGCCTATCAAGACCGCCGGCATTATACAACCATTGCTGCATGCTGCTCGGGTCTGCACATTGCGGGCAAGCAGAATGGTAAGCCAAGCCGAAGCTCCAGGGCCGGAGAAGCATTGAGTTTGCGATCGCAACACCTCCACGCGGGAATCTGGTGGCAACGATGACAACGACATCGAACCGTCCAGGTCAGAGGTGCGATAAAGCTTCTCCGGTTGATGATATTGATAAGTGGATGGAGGGGCGTGAGTGGGTGGCTTGAATACCGATAAGCCTGCAGGAGATCGTGGTGCACTTACGGAACCTAATGGTGTCAACGTTCTTGCCATAAGTCGGGGCTGCACATGGCGGACAGGGAAGGCCATCCATTCGCTCGCCCCTCGCTCATGACAGGTTGAAGCCAAATATGAGGCTCTACGGAGGTTCTGGAGTCTGTTTGTGTGTGTACCGGCCAATCTAGTACGTGATGTGATTTTGCAGTGTGAGAAATGCCTCAGAAATCACGCTGCGGCATCTCCGACGCTGCGCCAAGCTAAATTCTGGACTTCACCTCGACTTCACACCCATCGTCAGAAAACATTCCGTGCCTACAGGACCAAGCATGCAGTTCAAGACGAACAAAGGCGCACGATTTGCTCATGACTCTGGATCCGTGATCGAGCCGACGTGATCTCAGTATCATAGTAAGAACAAAAGATAATGGTCTTGGTGTCTGGCACAGGGCTGCGGCTATCCCGATTCGGTCAGCAACTGATAAGAATTCCTTTCTGCCAATCGTCTGTTCTGCTTCGAGGCCAACATGTCTGGACCCGATCGATGAAATGCGATTCTCTAGGCGGGCCTTCAGTATCCGCAACGTCGATCGTTCTTCCGCGGACACATCTCGCCTCGCCTTTCTGTCCTTACTTGGTGCGCGGCCACGTTTCCCTTCCCCAAGGCCCCATACTGAAGGTGGGCGCATGACGACAGGGAGCGATTCGTCTCTGGAGACGTGCAGTGAATGCATGGCAGCATGGCTATGCCGTCGGGCTCCCGTGTCCCTTCTCTTTTCTCCGACTTGATCGGGTAGGGTTTTGTGTAGTGATCCCACTTATCCCGTCACTTCCTATCCTCTGTGCCTCATCCTTCAATGCGTTACAATTCTCACTGCACCTCTTATGTCCTTGATGTGCTGCTGTAACCTGTCTGTCAACAATGTCGATGCCCGAAGAACACTCAAAAGCTTTGCAGAGGAATGATCTCACGCAACTGCCTCCAACCCCGCCAGACTCGGACCTCAGCGACTCGGAGAAAGCAGAATCGCACGGATCGGTATGTTCTGATGAAGTAGCTGATGTCGATATCCCTCTACCTCCGACCTCACAACGCCCCACAGAAGTATTAGATATCGACAAGAAGACTCCGGATAATTGGCTACCACGAGATCCCAGCCTCATCAGACTCACCGGCGTTCATCCGTTCAATGTTGAGGCTCCCCTCTCTGCCTTATATAATGAAGGTTTTCTTACAAGTCCCGAACTCTTCTACGTCCGGAATCATGGCCACGTCCCCCAGGTGCATGATGAGGACATACCTGACTGGGAGATTACCGTTGAAGGCATGGTGGAGCATCCGCTGAAGCTCACCTTCAAGGATCTACTGGAGCAATACGAGCAAAAAACATATCCCATCACACTCGTATGTGCCGGCAACCGGAGAAAGGAGCAGAATGTCGTACGCAAGACCAAAGGTTTCTCGTGGGGCGCTGCTGGAGTATCAACGGCCTTATGGACTGGCGTGGTCATGGGAGACGTCCTTCGGGCGGCGAAGCCCAAACGGGGAGCGAAGTATGTCTGCATGGAAGGGGCAGATAAGCTTCCAAATGGCTACTATGGCACCTCAGTCAAGCTAAACTGGGCACTGGACGACAACCGCGGCATGATGTTGGCACACAAAATGAATGGTGAGACGTTGACGCCGGACCACGGGAAGCCCTTGCGCTGCGTCATTCCCGGTCAGATTGGTGGTCGAAGTGTAAAGTGGTTGAAGAAGCTCATCGTCACCGCCGCACCAAGCGATAATTGGTATCACATCTACGACAACAGAGTACTGCCCACCATGATCTCCCCAGAAGAGTCCGCCAACAACCCTCAACTCTGGCAGGACGAACGATATGCCATCTACGACCTAAGTACTAATTCCGCTACTGCATATCCTGCTCATGAAGAACAATTGTGCCTCGTGGGCGCTCCAGAGAACTATAAGGTGAAAGGTTATGCTTACGGTGGCGGCGGGCGTCGGGTGACGCGTGTTGAAATCTCGCTCGACAAAGGAAAATCATGGCGTTTAGCGAACATCGACTATTTCGAAGACCGCTATCGGGAAGCTGGCGCGCGACAGCTGTTCGGTGGCACGCTTGATATGGAGTGGAGGGAGACCTGCTTCTGTTGGTGTTTCTGGAACCTCGACATCCCAGTATCTGAGCTTGCAGAATCACAGGACATATTCGTGCGTGCAATGGATGAAAGCATGAATCTTCAACCGCGAGACATGTACTGGAGCGTGCTTGGCATGATGAACAACCCATGGTTCCGAGTCACCATTGCTAAAGAAGGCGATTACCTCCGCTTTGAGCACCCCACACAGCCAGCATTGATGCCTGGTGGTTGGATGGAGCGTGTCAAGAAGTCCGGTGGCAATCTCCTCAATGGGTACTGGGGAGAGCAGATTGGTGGCGAAGCAGCACCAGAACCGGTCACCGAAGCAGCTGGTGATGTTAAAATGACCAAGGACGGTGTTGAAAGGATGATTACGATTGATGAGCTACGAAAACATGACACGGAAGCAGAACCATGGTTTGTGGTGAATGGCGAGGTATACGATGGAACAAAATTCTTAGAAGGCCACCCTGGTGGTGCGAGCAGTATCATAAATTCAGCAGGGATGGATGCGACGGATGAGTTCATGGCTATTCGTATGTTGATTCATCAATCAAGCGATACTTGTGTACTGACAATTTTCACAGACAGCGAGACTGCGAAGGCAATGATGCCATCCTACCACTTAGGTACACTCGACGAAACAGGCCGTAAAGCTTTGGACGGCGAAGAAGATGCCTCCCCGGATGCTACCAACGAACCAAAAGCCACGTTCCTCGAGGCGAAGGCATGGAAGAAGGCCATCCTGACGAAGAAAACTACAGTGTCCTGGGATACCAGAATATTCACCTTCAAGCTCGAACACGATGAGCAAACTCTCGGACTCCCCACAGGCCAACATCTAATGATCCGGCTACGGGATCCGGTGACTCGCGAAGCAATCATCCGCTCGTACACCCCGATCTCCGAGACCAATCAAAAAGGCACGATGGATGTGCTAGTGAAGGTGTACTTCGCGAGCGAGGGCAAGGCCGGTGGCAAGATGTCCATGGGGCTCGAATCTCTGCCCATCGGACATTTCGTCGACTTCAAAGGCCCCATCGGCAAATTCGAATACATCAGCCCAGGTCTGTGCAGCGTCAACAGCGTTAAACGTAACATTAAACACTTCGTCATGGTCTGCGGCGGCAGCGGCATCACACCCATCTACCAAGTCTTCCGTGCTGTCATGCAAGTCGCCGAAGACCCGACGCGCTGCACTGTACTGGATGGAAATCGCCTGCTAGAAGATATCCTGTGCAAGACCGAGCTCGACGGATTTGCAGCAAGTAATGCGGAGAAGTGTAAACTGCTTTACACGCTATCCAAAGCACCAGATGACTGGACCGGTCTACGAGGGCGCATCGCCACACCACTCTTGAAGGAGCACGCCGATCGCAGCAAGTGGCCAGATGGCGAGGTCATGGCTCTCGTCTGTGGGCCCGAAGCGCTGGAGAAGAGCGTACATAACGCGCTGCTGGAGCTAGGCTGGAAAGACGACGAGCTGTTGTTCTTCTGAGCGCACTCGCCACTCGTGTCCTTCTTTTTGCCATTTCTTGCAGCGACTTTTGCGACTTCTCGTTCCATACTTCTTTCTCGTCGATTGGCGTTCATCATCGTGTAAGACACACATGACCATACTGGCGTACGGGCGTTTTTTGGCGTCGTTCTCCTGCGTAGCTGGGCAGAAGCAGGCCAATGGCGATAAAGGCGGGTACAGAGATCTTGTTACATTCATCGGTTATTGAGGATGGACTCACTTGCATATATTGATACAGAATGGAGATCTATGGCGCAAGATCGCACAGGCTAGGAAATGGAGACAGGTCATGAAGTATCTACCTTTTACAGAATGCTCGGAGACGAGCAATATATCAAAAATTTCTCACAGATCATCCCAAAACGCTTAACAGACCTGCAACATAACATTCATTGTAGATTCAACACATTCTCATTCTCCGCCGCCCTCGAGTGTCCTTTTCGTTGCATTGGAGATGATGTGGGTGGTAAAGCATGTATCTTAGGGTCATGTACATGCGGTAGGGTTAGGGTTCACCCGTCACTATGTCGCATAACAGTCGTACGCTGCCTGATTTTCAGCTATCCTGATATCAAGAGGCACTTCTAAGGGGATAAATAGAATGCTCTAAGAGCGTATCTCTTGAAATCTGTAGAAATAGATCTCACATGTATCCCGTGTTCTGGCTCGAGCATGCGAATCGTGGACATACTGCCGACATGAAATCGAATTTTCAGTAGCTCCCACTTCTCGCTGTGCACTTTACACCTTCCATTATTACTTCTTGAAATGTCAACAACAGGAACCTCTCCAAAGCGCAAGTTCGACAATGATTCTATGTCATGACAAGCGAATGTGGTAAAATCTTCAGATATAGGGGTATCGTTCTAGCACACTAACATGATATCTGTGACATGACAACCAAACAAGCTTTTCGAACCAATAGCCATGTAGCTTGCAACACACAGGCGCTCGAAACAGGCAGGAACATGTATATTTACATAAGCGTCGTGGGCGCGCTCCTAAGATGGTGAGTTGCCTCATTCCATCCCCTCTTCTCCTCCTCTTCTTCATTTGTTCCGCTAAATATACTGGTACATCGATGGGTCGAACCCTCATCGGCTAAGAAAAGAATACAAACAATGGTGAACAAACGTGATAGCGCGAAGGAAAAAGTCGTGGGCCAAGTATCTCATCAATTGTGCTCGTCCTCTGAAGCTTCGCTGAAGATTGCAAGAGTATGAGCGGCCGTAGGCAAGAGTCTGCGACATGTAAACACGAAAAAGCAAAGTCTTGCTTCTTCAGGTAGTGATTCCCAGACCAGTGGGGCGTGCCATGGCTGGGAGAGCAGTCGAAGGACCAGTGGTCGCGTCCGGCGGTAAGGAGGGAAGGGGGACGTTTGGTGGTGGCGCAGGCGGACCGAGGCCTACCACCGGCACGCCAAACTCGATGTGCGGCAGCATCGCACGGGAAGAAATTCGACGACTTGCGCGGAGCGATGATCGCGGATTGATCAGCTGTTGTTGTGGCTGTGGCGACTCCGATGATGGATAAGATGGCATGCGCGGCCGGATGTGTGGCAAAGCTTTTGGAACATCAGATTCCGCTACAGTTTCGAGTCGAGAAGGTAACGCAGGTGACGAGGAGGGCGCAGTCGCAATACCAGCAAGTGAGGGGCCGAACGTGTCGCTAGCGAACGCATTGCCTGCCTGTGGCGTGAAGGAGACGGACGATCGCGAGGGTTTCAGGCTGCGTATGGGGATAGGGCGTGATGTGACGGGCGAAGTGAGGGATGCTGATTGTGGTAAACCATGAGTCGAGCTACGCATGTTCCGAAGAAAGGGAGCGTGGTCGGAGCGGACTTGCAGACTGATCGGCCGGCGGAGTGGTAACTGTCCATGCGACTGTTGCTCAATCGCGGCTGCTTGGTGGATAGGCGACATTGCTGAGAACGAAGCATGCCTGCCTTCGGACTGAGGCGAGGTTGGCGAGGTGGGTGAGAATGTGCGTGCGGTCGGCGTGGTCGGCGTAGGATACGGAGATGGCTGCATGGACGAGTGACGAGAACGGTTGCTAGAGAGAGGGAAGCCATGCGCGGTGGGCGAAGTTCGAGCTGATGACGCGCGGAGAGGTACAGCCGATGGCGCGATTTTGACTGTGTTTTTGGGGTTGACAATAGCCGACAGGGTGTGGACTGCGGCGACAGGACTGCTCACTTCCTCTTGAGACATGGCACGTGTAGTTCGGACCTCTTGCCTGACAGGAACATTGCTGTTCGGCAGTGATGGGTTGATCCTTAGGGGTAGACTGAACGGCTGCGCGGACATCCGTCGCTGCCTAGTCTGTCCCGGTTGACTGCCGGAACTGTATGTGCTCAATCGCAAACTTAGTGGTTGGCTGGTAGCTAGTATAAATGATGTGCGTTGTCCGGATACCCGTTCAGGTATCCAGGTTGATGGTGGAGAGAGCTCAGCAATGGAAGACTGCGGCTTTTCCTGGACCTGCGCCAACAGGGGTGACATCCTTGATTCGCGTCTCGCTCGAAGATCCAAGGACGTTCTGTTGTCAGACGCAGGGCTTGCAGCTGAAAGTCTTCGCATAGGCTGAACCAACTGGAAATACGGACTTGCTGTGGACGGAGCTGCTAAGTCTGGCGTTTCGACTTCAGCTTTCTGTGCTGATGTAGGTGTAGGAAGAGGCTTCTCGTACATTGGCGGTATGGCCGAGCTTCTCCGGGGTGCTCCAGATGAGGTCTTACGGCGTGCATTTTCGGCGACTGAGTTATCACATGATGCCTCGGAGCTCGACAGGAGTGATGGCTCAGCGGTGGGTGAACTTGTAGGTGAACTCTCGAGTGAGTTTGCCACAGTGGTTGCTTCTGTAGTCGTGGAAGAGATGCGCTGGCTACTATGCAGACTGTTGGGCAAGGGTGGGTCTGTCGATCTTGCAGTCGAGGAGCTGGTTGTCGAGAGTCTCCCGAGACTTTCTAATGTCTTCGCAGGCAAAGCAGAACCATCTACGTCGATCTGGGCAGATTCAAGTTCGATCTCTGCAAGAGTGGTGGTATCGGCGGTATCTTCTTCTGGTTGCTGCGGCACAGGCGGAAGCTCGTTCTCTGGCGAGTTTACAGTGGACGAGCTTGGACTCATTACTGAAACTTTGCTCGGATGTCTCTTGATCTGGTATCTATGGCTCTGGCTGGGGGCTTTCCTCAAATCCGTTGTTGTGGATGTGGTGGTCTGCCGAATCGCTGTCTCTGGCCTCGCCCTTTTCCCTCCGAGTGCCTCGATTTGTGACCTGACAGCATTCATCCATTGCTCAAATTCGACGGCACCTGACATAATGAGCACAAACTTGGACGTCTCCCGCTTCGCCGTAGCACCGCGAATGCCAAATTTGTGGAAGATGGATCTCGAGTTCACCACGACTGCACCATCAGAATCAACCATCTGCGAGACCTGCAACACATAGCGCATACCCTGCACAAGATCACAAGCAAAGGCAGCGGAATTCTGCCTGAGCTGCATGACCTTCTCAGGACGACGATCGGACGGACCTGTCTCGGCATATTGCAGAAGATAACCTGACGTGACTAAAATGATAATCTTCTTTGGGAGATTCGCAAGCGCAGGATCATTATACGCAGCATTTCCCTTATTGTCCACAACTGTACTTCTCGTCTGCTCTTGATTTTGTTTCTGTTGCGCAGAGGAGACCGCGTCGATATGTAGAACTCCGCTTTTCACAGCTTGGGGATATGCTTGGAACAAAGGTGGTGCTTCCCATTGCGCACTCTTGCGATGGGCAGCATTGGAGGATTGTAGAATGGTGGAGGTGCGCGTCGTTAGAGTTGGACGCGGCTGCTGTGGTAATGCGCTTGCCGATTCATCGAATACAGCAGAATCATACCGCTGTGGTGCTTGCGGTCGAGGTGCACTCATTCGAAGTCCGCTAGGATTGCGGCCAATTGGGGCCCCGGCCTCAGTATGACCTCGGGCCTTTTCCACCTTTGGCTTACTGAAGAGATGAAAAAGTGACATCTTGGAGGAAGGTCGGTTCTGCAGTTGATTCAGCGGAGTTGGCGGTCCAGCATACTGTCTCTCCAACAATTCGTTGGGTCGCGCACGTGGCTGTCTCTGCGATGGTTGTCGGCTTCCAAGTGGGCGAGGATGTTGATGCCCCGAGTGGTGGCCTGCGTGTAGATTGGGCAATGGAGGGGATAGAGGCGGTTCGCTGGCGTTGGACGATGAGAAGGTCCTGGACACTCGTACATCACGCGATTGTGTGTCCATGTACGACTCGGAAGATCGCTACATGCGATGGAATGTGGCCTTGGCAAGGATAGATCTGGTGTAACTGTGCCCGCGTCCTAGATTCGTGGGGCGCGCGGTATGTATCACCGGGGAATGCGTCGAAAGAATGTGTGCGGCGTATGGGCGGGGAATTCAAGGAATGGACAGCAATTCGCGATGCCTGGTAAGGAGTTGACTTTTGGTAACGAATGAGTGTGGGAGCGACGCTTGGAGTGCTGACATGTATCGGACGAATGTGTCGAGAATGAGTGTGAGAGCAGATTCTGAACTGCAATGAGATGAATGAATGAACAAACGAATGAACGGAGGGATCGATGACTGCCAACGCCAGAACGGTAACATAGGAAGGCTGAGGGTCATGTCCCTCCTAGGACAACCGTTGTGCCAAACGAAGCTTGGACGAGGTGTTGGTTGCGGGCGGAGCTGTGGAAGTAGTGTGATGATGCTGTTTTGGGCCCAAATCACGGAGAAGCCTGACACGCTAGACCAGGGGAACCTGGGCAGGATTTGACTTTGGCTCGGCTTCAGGAGAATATTCATCTTGTTCGTACACGTCCCGTATGGCCCGTCAATGCCTCGCGAGTCTATTGAACATCCCCCCGACAGTCTGGTCTGGACTGAGCGGTCGCTTGATGTGACAAGAAAGCTTTCGCTACCGTCATGACCACCGTGCCGTTGGAAACGCAGCAAGGCGAGCACGCGGTATTCTGCCAACGGCCGCTCCATTGAATAAAACGGGGCGTACCAGAAAAGTATACTGAATTTCATCATGGCGTCCAATCTGCCGAGGGTTCTTTGGTATCTGATAGCGTCGAGCGGCCGTGGATGATTATCGGAACTCTCCTGTAGCGAGCAGTTCCTCAGAGGCTCTGTCCAGTTTTTGATGTGAGACATTCTGTCATGAAGCCTAAGGTTACCAGTGGTTATACATATATCCCGCTTGGACACCGAACTCCATCATCTCAGTGGTAAGCGAACAGGCCCAGACGACGCAAATCAACCAGGAGCCTTGAGGAAGTAAGGCTCTGTACACCGAGGATGGGGTGAAGTACATGTAGAGTTGATGGATCCATCTGCGTTGGGTGCTTCCCCGTGCATGCCCGCATTCGACTTCTACACAATCCGTGACGGTACTGTAGGTCAATGGCCAGTCAACATTTCACAACACACGTTTTGCACATTGTAGCATACAGTCAAGATACTGCTTGTTATCCATGGGTCTTGCTGTCACTCTGAAACGGTCGGTTCAGCATACAGACGTCTATTGACTGCCCGATAATCCGGAAGAAAACAGCCACCAGTCGCGTGTCTGCGCGTCTTCTCACCTCCGCGCCACGTGCAGCCAGGGTCAGCCCGAAGCGCGCTATGGCAATCACCTCCACGACCGCTTGAGACATTGACAGACATGTCCTTACAAGCGAGCAGTATGGTCGGGTTCGTGTCTTGCTCTAAAACACCTAGCATGGTAGGATGAGGAGTTTTACGTCAAGTGCTATGAATATGTCCGCGATCTGTGCTGACATTGTGGCATGCGTGCACGGCGATACACCCTGACTCCGCCACGGTCACTCGTATTCTGTGGAAGAGGATTACGGCAAGACAGTCACAGTCACAGCTTCTGCTTCTCACTCTGCAACAAGCGCGCCTACCTCGGCCGCATCTTCCCTGCCTTCTCCAACACAGAGTGGTCTGGCTTCGGACTGTAACAACTTCTAACAGGTCAAGTCCGGCGATTACTGCCAGAAGATTGTTGACAGATATGGCACTTTCCCCCTCAATGACCTGCCAGTGCTTCTCGATCTCGGTTTCATCGTACGTCACGAACCGCATCCAAACATCGTAGTTACACCTGGAATGTTGCCATTGGGAGTGACCTTTGTTTTCGTCGGTGTGCCTGGCACCTCTTCAGCCAGATCTACCTCCGCTTCCGCTACATCCACCAACGGACCGCAGCCACAGCAGTCCGGGATTACGAGCGACTGCAAGAACTTCTACCAAGTTCAGTCTGCTGACTACTGTCAAGAGATTGTGGATAACTACGGAACTTTCACGCTTGACCAATTCTACTCATGGGACCCGGCCATCGGCAATGTAAGTGTAGTATCTATGATCGAATTCATGACTTTTCCGTTTATCAACGATGAGCGCCCAGTATACAGATCCACCCGGTAACCTCAGGATTGCTCGCACTTATACGTAAATTACTACGTCTGCGTAGGCGTGTCTTCGACCCCAACCTCCAAAATTACAACCTCGAGTTCGGCCACTGCTACAGGAGCAGGGTCGTCGGCCACGCAACCAGGCATTCGCTCCGACTGTCAGCAGTACTACAAGGCTGTCGGGTGATTAGCTGCTGCGGCATTTCCCAGAAAATTGAAACTTTTAGCGTGTCTGACTTCGAGCCTTGGAATCCTGCCGTTGGTGTAAGTCTGGCGTTCACTCCGAACTGTGTTCTGTCCATTATGCATGCTAACCTTACCATCACAGATGGACTGTTCAAGCCTCTACCTAGACTACTATTACTGCATAGCAGTACCCGGAACGCCAACGACGCCTACCAGCTCTGCTCCAAGTCCCACTGGCAATGGTCCGTAACCGCAACAGCCAGGTGTTGTGAGCAACTGCCGAATGCTCTACCAGGTCGTCTCTGGGGAGTATTCGACCTTATTGAGCAGAGGAATAGAATTAGCTCCGATCGA
Source organism: Microcyclospora tardicrescens (assembly GCA_003012245.1). NCBI lineage: Eukaryota > Fungi > Ascomycota > Dothideomycetes > Capnodiales > Microcyclospora > Microcyclospora tardicrescens. The sequence goes on along the minus strand of PXOE01000262.1, from coordinate 14,340 downwards.
TTCTTTTCCTGAACACTAGCGGCAATACCGACTGCTCGAATCTTTACCTGGTTTATTACGTTTGTGTTGGTGTTTGCAGAGTGTCGCGGTCTCGGTGATTGATCGAGTGCGGGACGAGCAGGCTTTCGTGTACAATGGTTTCGGGGGCACAGTCGACTGGGCGAGGGATGTGCTGCAGTACACTGGCGACAAGCCAGCAGGTGAAGACGACGACGACGACGAGACAACGGCGATAGTGATGATGCTGAACCTGGTCCCTGCACAAGTATCCGCAACAACTTAGCAGACCTGGACAGGGATGCGAGTACAATCGATTTCGAGTATGTTGCACTCTACGGTCTGCAAGAATTATACGGCAACCTCACCTCGAGCTTGAAGCAATCCAAAGATTTGATGAGCAACGCCTACGATGGCAAGTTCCAAACAAATGCTCAAGCCATGGCCCAGGAAGCCAATGGTTCGGTACACGACTTTGTCTACGGCCATGGCAAAGACTACTTCTCCTGTTATGTCGAGAAGATCCTCGTCAACTGCAACGCAAGCCACGATTGCTCAGTCGAAGCGCACAGAAACCTTCTGCAAGTAGTAAGTCATCGAGGTTGTTCCTCTCATCCGGGCGTGCATGAAACTGACACTGATACTCCCGCCAGCTGTGGCTCGTCCTCGTCCAGACGAGCCATCGCCGCAAATAGCCACAGCATTTCTTTTGCTGCTTCTGATGTTGATCCGGTCAAGGTACTCGTCAGTCGGGAAGGTGTGGGCGGAGGGCCATTCAACCACCCAGCGCCTATACACTGGAAGAATGTATCCGAGCCATGTTTGCCCAATTAGTCTGAGCGTGGCGACCCGGGAGACGACGGGAGCACATGGTGGACGTTTATGGGCGGAAAGGAGGATACCCTATATGCCGACCCCCTCGCCTCGACCGGTGGTTCGAAAAACAAGACAACATTTGCCAACTACGATTGTGGAGACGGGTGTGCACGCTCGGCTAAACCCGACGACACATATTGCAATCTCGGTTATGACTTCAACATTCTCATGACGAACAATTTGGGAGTTGGCGATGCGCAAACTCCAAAGAGCCCGTACTCAAAGCCTTGGGTAACTCGAATGACTTGCAAGTCCAGCTCGGAGCCGCTATCATGGAAGTCAAATACGCTACATTTGTTGACGAGCCGCAAAGCCTGGTCGACGCTGTGTCGCTGCTGGTCTTGATGGTCATCAGAGGCTGTACGACAGATGCAGAGCATTTCTGACGAGGCCGATGAGCTTGACAAGGAAAAGCGTGAAGCGATCATCATTGGTGTCTTCAGTGCTCTCTTGTTCTCCATCCCAATTGCCGGCGAAGCGATCGGAGCAGTCGCGGAGGTCGGAAGCCTTGCCGCCATCACAGCAACTATCGGAGCGGCTGGTGATGTTGGTCTCGGCATCAACAGCATCGTTAAAGACCCGGGCAGTCCACTAGCCAGAATTCTGCAGATCGTCCTGGCTCCTCTCGCGTTGGTGGATGTCGTCAAAGTTGGCAAGGCAGACGAGATTCGTCGCGGCCGCAGCGACGAAAAGACTGCCAAACTTGGATCGAAGATCACGGACGGCTTGGGGACGCTTCGGAAGGTCACTATTTCTTGCAAGAGAGGCTGAAGGAGATGGACAACACCAAGCCAAATTTTTGTACGTTTGCATTCAAGCAGAGAAAAGCATCGAATGTCGAGTGTACATAAGACCTTCGAACCAGTATCATAAATACCATGGCCCACCTCTAGCAGACGATGCGAGAGATAGTTCAACGAACGGAAACTTGATCATATGACCGTTGCGGAGATGTTCCCGCAGTGAGATGGCCTATTCCATATCTTACTTTCTTTGTAACAGCAAGCCGGGCATCTCAAACTGAGCCCGGCTCGCCGCATCGACCAAATGATTCCCAGGCGCGCCGAAGTACTGCGAAGATAATAATGGTCCAAGTCACGATCAAATCGACAAAGTAGAACGTGGGAGGGTGGTCAACCGCTGCCCCTGTGCGCATCCTTCAAAAAGTCAAGCGCGTGTCCGGCTGAGTCCCCGCTTTCCGCTTCCAAGCCACGTGAACCCGGCCTTTTTCTAAACATGCGCCAGGACGATCACCCCCACAACGATCGGATGCATATGTATCGACGATCATCACGAAGAGATGGCCATATCACGTCCTCAAAGTTCTTCAGTCTCCGGAATATGATGATGTGCGCAAATCTGCCTGCGATATGCTGTCTCGAGACGGACCCAGAAACTTGAGAGACGTTGGCCACCTTACATACATACTTTATGAGGCTCCCGTGCCTAGCCATGGCCGGCACACACGGCTCGCTTTGCAATACGAAACGTGTGGGCAAATGGTGGCTTACAACCTAGCGGCCACGAACCGCCCTGATTTTACCCGTATGGTAGTAAATGAGGTGGAAACAACGTCTTCCATGACTGCTTCGCCATCCAGATGCGGAACCCAGTGCGATCTCCCCGCGACCCTGATCGAGGTGGCTGCCCCTCGGCAACGGGTACCTAGATCTCTGTACCATATATGACCAGGTCCTCAGAACTTACTTTTTAGAGATTTGAAGAGTGCTCTTGTCCCATCGACTGGGATCATCGACTCGTCGAAACCTTGTGGCATCATCTTTTGAGACATCCCTCGACTTACCACGTGGTGTGGCAATCTCCGGGTTTAGCAAGCTGCAGGTTCTCAAACACGAATACATTACGCTCGATATCAAAATTTCAAGCCCTATCAGAGACCATGCCTGTCATGGAACATGAAGATGACGATGTCTATCCCTTGCATCCTCTCGATGACACCAAGGCTGCGAAGACCGTTGTGTCCTGGCTGATGCAATTCAACGATGTCCTGGACGCGGACAAATTACATGACTCTTTGTCGAGACTCCTTGAGATCGGAGACTGGAGAAAGCTGGGTGGTCGCATGAGACACAAGGTAGGCCGTACTCGCACGAAGACTGCAAAAACCTATCCATCTGTCTCGTCGCCTTCAACAAATACTGATGGCATGCAGAATAAAGAGAGAATCGAGATACATGTGCCGAAAAAGTACTCCAAGGCACGGCCAGCTGTTTTATATTATCATGATGACCTGCATACCATGAGGCTCGCAGAGCATCCGGTAGCGCAGACACTCCCTACGGTAACTTCAGGAGCGTCCACTCAATGCCACCTCGTGGATATGGAACCTCTGGTCGCTCCACCAGGTATGCAAACGACACATGCCAAGATGGTCGATTGCGATCTGCCACAGCTGTCATTGCGTATCACCTCCTTCAGCGATGCCACCCTCGTCGCTATTACTTGGCCTCATAGCTTGATGGATGCTAGTGGAACACAGGCCTTACTCCGTTCCTGGTCGCTCGTTCTCGCGGGAAGGGAGGCTGAAGTGTCCCCGATCGTGGGCGCATACGAGGATAAGCTACCCAACACAATCAACATAGTTGGAGAGAAGTCTTCAGAACCATACGTCCTGGAATCCCGGCGAGTCTCGACATTTGGCCTCATCATGTGGTTTCTTCGGTTCTTCCGCGACATGTTCTGGAACGCCAGTCTTGAGACACGGACCATATTCCTGCCTGGAAACATTGTCGCCAATTGGAGAAGTCAGGTCCAAAGTGACCTCATCTCAATGTCCGAGAACAGCGACGACAAAATCTTCGTCAGCGAAAGCGATGTGATCTCAGCATGGATGACACGAACGGTGGCCGTGACAGAACCGGCACCCCGACCCGTAACACTAGTCGGCGCTCTGAATGCACGTTTTCGCCTTCAGCTGCCGGACGAGACCATAGGCACATACATTCAGAATATGCTGATACCCGTGTATGTGTTCTTGACGTCTGAGCTGGCGACTGGTCCTCTAGCTCCGATCGTGCTAGCTCACCGGCAACAACTCATGGAACAAGCAACAGAAGCACAGGTCTCGAGTCTTCTTCGTATCTGGTTTCGGGATATCGCACAAAACAAAAAGAGCGGAATCCTCTTTGGCGAGACAAATGCGCTGCCAATCATAAGCAATAATCTAACCAGAATCGAGGTCGTTCGTACGGTGAACTTTTCCGCCGCAGTCGTGCGTGTCGGAGAGCAAAAAGAGGCGAGGAACAACCCGACAGGAACGATGACCAACTACTTCGTACACGGTGCGCCGAAAAAGCTGAACTTCTTCGAGGTCCTGGGCAAAGATTATGGCGGCAACTACTGGATGAACGCCACACTACGACCACGTGCGTGGTCCATGATCAATACTGAGCTAGATGCTGCGTGATATAAGCGCAGTATCTCGTCAACGATCGATCGATGATTTGACGAAGTTTGCTCAAAGACACTGAGCCGTCGATTGGTGTTGCCTTTGCGACTTGCGTGTAAAACCTAGTCCTGACGTGTATTCGGCTCCAGCACGACCACGGATTCAATATCCAATGCCTTCTCGGACATCACGAGGCCGGCTGGGTCTTGAAATTGGAAGTTGCTTCGAGGACTATGCCAAAAAGTCTGTACTCATGAGCCACAGTGCTCTTGCTTCACTAATGTTGCTGCGGAGGTTCGATTGCTTGCGTTTGCGTGAGGCTTACATAGCCGGTGACCTCTTTTCCTGCTGGGCAAACACGATCATCGATTATGAGGTCGATTGCTATTTGTCTTTTTATTATCAGCAGATACCCTGACGCTGCACTACGTCTGCTGCATCCCCGCTAGCAAACGAAGCCGTACATATATAATATTATTAACGAATTCCACGATTGTGTGAAGAACAGCAGAGAAACTGCCCGCATCCCCATTGATCTACCAGCAATCACCAAGCGGATCGCCACAACACTGTGACCCCGTACGATGTGAAGTGGATCATTCCATGGTACTGGTTCAGATTTGACGTGTAAGTACTTTGCTACACGCTCCCAGTCAGCAATCAGCGTCAGAGTGGCCTGATGTAAAGGTAAGTGAGCAAGCTCAAGCCCCACTCACTACCTTACATGTCTTGGAGCTCTATTGAGCTACTATCAACCTCACTCCTCTGGACATCCACTCATTCCGACTTCTACTAAGTGCGAGACCATCAGGACATTGTGATTGCGAACGAATGATTGAATGACTGCACGGATTGCTTGCCCGTATGGAATTGTGCTACCTGCTACAGCGCACTCGCTCTGCTCCCAGGTCAATCGGTGAAGCACATACATAGCTAGTCACTCCATCCGCGGATACCAGCAAACCAGGCGCTGCTTGCACAACGAGCACCGCATCTATAACAAGCATGGCACCCGATCTCAACTCGCTTCCTTCAGCTGCCGCCCCATTTACGATGTTGCCCTCTTCGACACTGACCCGGTGTCCACGCCACATCTCCATCAGCACCAGCAATATCCCGCACGACCGCTCTCCATCATACTCACCATCGTTGTCCTCGTTGCAAGCTGCCGCCACCATGAACGCCAGCCTGCAAAGCTCTTCGCCCTCGCGCGATCCGATCAGCTTGGAGCGGCGGCGTTCCAGCGTACAGTACAATCTCCACCATAACGACCCAACCGTGCCCGCGCGTGGAGAGATGCAGCACACCGATGGCAGCAACAACAGTCTCTCTGACAGTCCGCAGCGTCGCAGGATATCGTTGGCCGATCCATACCGCCACAGCCGCCAACCAAGTCTTGGTGAGATTCACTCCACGCTCGAGCACGAGCAGGAAGCGCAGGTGAACCGCCTGCTGTATCAGATTCGTGTGCAGCAGGAGCAGCTCAACGCTCTCACTTCGCGGCGCTCCACCAACGAGCATCACTCACAGCCGCCCACGCCGTTGTCCGCCGGACCGTCATCTTCCAGCCCAGCGACAACTTATGAGCGCTCGTCTCCACGACCAATCCCAGAGGCCTCAAGCGCCTCACAGGGGAACCTCTTCAACCGGCCATCCACTTTATCCCGGCACTCCTCCCACCAACTCTCCAACACAGGCGGCAGCTCCAGAACCTCGCCCGCCCAGCGCCCGATCTCTGGTGGCTTCGGCCACCTCTCGCAGGACTTCTTCAATGGTGGCCGGGACGAGGGCGCTTACTACAAGGCGCAGACGCAGAACTTGACGCTGGAGAGCCAGCTGCTCAAGGCGCGGATCCGCGATCTGGAGCGCGAAATGGCTAAGATGGAGTGTAAGTTGTAGTCTATCGATAGTGTTTCCCTTTCGTCGAAATTTCGATACGACAGGATGTAGGCCAGTACGAAATGCTTACCGATGGTCAATACTGCTCGATATGGGAAACGCCACCTAAAGGAGCAGCGACTGTGTCAAAAAAGCAAGATTCTGGACGTTCGTATTATTATTTATCTCCACTCTGTGCGATTTTCCAGCAAGGCGCAATGGCGCGTATGGCGTTTCAGCTCTCCCATTCGTTAGACGCATCTCTTTACTCCAATCAGCCTGTGCTCTCTTTCACTCGCTGCACTGAAGACGTCAGATTGTCCCGTCCCGTACGATGGAGAATTGAACTCTATTGACCTGTCATGTGCACACAAGCGGCACTGACGAGGGCATGAGCAAGGAGCTGGGGAAATCGGGTCCGGAAAACCGGTGAAAAAGTTCTTGCTATCGTTATTGATATTTGCCGAAGGATCTTGGACTGAGATGTACCGTCGTCATCTACGGGTATTCTACCTTCAATTCCATTCATGTTCAACTCTGGGTCCTACATTGCAGTGATGATCACCAGTAGAGCGTGATATGCTTAGCCAGAGCAGTAGGCACGCCTAGACGATGCAATGAAGGACCCATGAGATGCCTCCCAGGAAGTTTGACGTGTATGTGTGTGTATACATTGATAGATTACGTGTTCGTGTACCTCTTGTAAGGGCTATATACAGGGCTGCGCTCAAAATGTGGTCTGTATATCCTCCACTCTCGTCTTTTAAATCGCCCCTTTGTGCTGGTGGAGCTCTTCGTCTCATATCCCTCCGCTTCAGCGGTTGTGAGCCGAAGGGTGAAGATAGGAAACATGTCTAGTATGCGGCCGGATGGAAAGGCAGATGAATCAGGCATAAGCCGGCACCGATCTCCTTGCGTGGGATATGCAGATTGGGAAAACTGCGCCTGTTTATTGTTACCTCATTTCTTCTCTTGCTCCTTCCCGCCTTGTGCATAATAGATATGGCGACAGGTGCGGCCCATCCGCAACTGCGCATAAGCCACCAGAATGGTCATAATCGTCGTCAAAATTGAAGTAGAAAGTTGAGTATATAGAATTTGCTCCGCCAAGGCATGCGGGTTTTTATGCGGAAAGTAAAGAAGGTCGTTCGTCGAATTACAGTCGATGGGTGAGAAGTGAAGCCTCCAACTTGAAATGAAAAATGCTCCAGAACGCCGACGCTGGAAATTGGATGGTATTTGTTGCAAAAGGAAAGATAAAGAGTGGTCGTGAGATCGTGAACAGGAACCAGAGAGAGTGAAGTAGCGAGTAACCATCGCTTCACTCGGTGCGCAATTTCTCCACAACGCGCATGACGCTTATCCCGAACGTGACGAGCCAGGCTATGAGTCCGACGAACAAGATCCCGCTCAGGGCGCGTTGCCTGTTGCAGATGCTTGGGTTGTTGGGACAGGTGGCGGGCACGTCCAGGTCGGAGTTGCCAACGACCCGCAAGACTTCGTCGTAGCAGGCCCAGCGGTGGTCATAGAGAGCGTCAAAGGCGAGCGAGAGGTTTGAAGACGAAAACACGATGAAGTATAGATCGCACAGCAGGAGAGAGAGTTTGGCTGCGACACTTCGAAGGCCGAGACTGTGTGGATTATCGTGTTAGGAGATGTGTTGCAGTGGTGTGGAAGGGTTGCAGATACGTACGGTTTGCTCATATATTCGTCCCAGGTCACATATGCGACATATGGAATTGCCACAGCACCAACACAGATGGCCATGTATGTTGATGCACGGGTAGAGCAGTTGTTGTTGGCGTTCGCGTCGTTGTTGACGTTTTTCACAGCCTCAAAGATAGTGGTCGCAATGCCCAAGGAGGCACAGGAAAAGGTAAGACACAGAAGTCGAAAGACCAGCGGGACAAACGGGTTCTTAAGCAGTAATCGCTGGGAGTATAGTAAGCTTCAACTCGCAACGCCATCTTTGCGATGCACTCCAGTGAAAGCTTGTGTATGCAGCACGCCCGCCATATCATACCCTTCATCTCAGGAAGCTCTAATGCTTGCCGTGCATGGTACAACATCAGACTTCGCAAACCATGATGACAACAGGACGGGACTCACTTACCCAGAACAGCCTCACAGTCTTCTCTTGTCTCTCAGGGCTAATCAGCCACTTCCCGCTATCCATCAGTCCCTGCGCAATACCCATTTGATGCACTCTCCCGTCATCAAAGTCACCAGGAAAGTCCTCCTTGAGATACGGCATATTCGCATCCATCCATGCCTGATCCGCAACCCAACTTCGCTCCAGTCGCGTCTCGTTCGGATTTGGACCCGAGTGCATAAACCCGTCCCATTCGACCTGTCGCTCGGCGATCGGCGCGGAGAGCAGAGGCGGCTCCGCTTCACGAAGGTGGTCCCATTTACGCCCTGGCTTGTAATGTGTCGGAGGTTTGTAATGTCGTGTGTTCGGTCTCGCGGCGGCTGGGACGAGGAGACTGGCGGGGCCGCCGGCGCTGTTGTCGCTGATGTGCACCCATGGCGGGATGGAGGACGGAGTGTGAGGATCACCGTCCTGCGCCTCGCTTTGCGGTGAGTCGGCAGCGAGCGTCGTCGATATGAGCGATCCGCGGTGGTCGCGCTGTTGCATTTCAGGCATATCTGTCGTGGCAGGCCCGGCGCGACCCCAAGAATTGGAAGAAAACGGAGTTTGGCCAGAGGTGTGAATGGAGGGTCGAAGATTGAATGATAGGACGCTGTTGGAGCCTGCCACAGCTCGTACGCGCGGGGACGTCGTTGTGGGTATTTATGCAATTGCGAGCAGTTGCTGCAGTGCTGAAGACCAGTAGATGTCACGACTGGGAGCACGGAGCCGGCGGAAGGGAACTGGTGCCGAGCTTAAATCTGGGGTTGACCGTCTGTACCCGCGTAACGACGACATCATTGTGATTATTGTATGCAAGTCATATAGAGAATATCAAGAAGAACAACGACTGTTGAACACAAGATGGTCTTATTCATGGGTTTATGTGTCTTCGTAAGCGTCGCTTGATAACAAGTCTCGCGACCACTACGGGCGTGATTAATTCCATATCATCTCCAATATTTAGTTCTCATCAAGTTCACGTCTCCCAGTTCATGCCGTCAATGTGATACCATTTACCCGTGACGCCAACGCTCTTGTAACGGACATGGTTTGCACCACGTTTAGCTATCCTCAGACTCCCTCATCATGACACATTCCCCCACGACAAGCGAGGAAGTGCCTGTGCCGACACTCAATCTCTTACTGAAAGCCCCTCCGAACCTCATTAGACCTTGCGTCCAGTCTCCGGTACTCTGCCGCCGTACCTCCTAGGCTAACGACGCTAGAATACTGGACAGCTGGGATTTGTCGTATTTGGCATATTTTCCTTTTCCTTTGTCGACATCGTGGTATCGCTCCCAGAAGCGTGCATAGAGAGGTTCGATGAACATCTGTACATCCCTACCAAGCTGCCGTCGCACTTCAACTTCCATCCGAAGTGCTTTGTGCTTCGCGACGAGCTCGTCGAACGCCATGTTAAAGTTCTTGAATTTCTCCTTGATGCCATCTTTGTCCTTGGAAGACAGGTTTCTAAGTATGGCGGCACTGTCGATTGCTTGCCCGGTAGAGGGTGGACGCGGAGCTTTGGCAGTATATTGCACGTCTAGCAGATGGGCTGATGGTTCTTTCCAAGCATCGAGGTAGTTTTGTGTCGCTTTCTTCTTCCATACCTCGAGCTTCGGAGCAGCAGAATTGAGGAGGGGTGCCAGCTCTGAAGCACGGATCATCCGTTCAACTATGGCAATGTTGTTGGCCATGAACACACCTTGCAGACTGCGTCCTTTGAGCAGTGCGCGTGCGCGAGCTTCGAGGCTGCTCAGTAAAGCGTCGATCGTATCGGTGCTGTAATGTGCGAAGAGTTGCTTGCCATCCGCTCCAACATCGAAGGATTTGAGTGTAGGTATGGATGTGCTGCTGGAGTTGTTGTTTGGTGTTGACCATCCACCATCGCCTAGACTTCTCATAATACTGCTCAGTGGCGGCAGGTAAGAGGTCATGAGTTGTAGTCTTGTCATGACTTCAGTAGTCAAAGGTAATGCGGCAGCGTCCACCGGAAGAGCTTGGATCTGATGGATCTTGGTTCGCACGTCTATGAGTAAGGTTGACAGAGAAGATTTGGCAGTCTCGCGAATGGGCTTCAGTGCATCGGACATGGCATGTTTCCACTCTCCGGTCTTACTCTCAAGTTGGAACGATGTGTTTGAGACGGTCTCGATAATCTCATAGGCAAGATAACAATCTGTCACCAAATTGCTTCGAATGTGAGCATCAAGATCCTTCAGCGTGCCAGCAAAGACTTTCAGAGGACTTTGGCAAGTTGCAGACAGCACCGGTCCCCATTCTTCGCGACTGAAGATCGGACAGATGTTGTCATACTCGGCAGTGAACATCCCTTGTATGCCTTGCGCATAAGAGCCAATTGCATTACTGTTCTGTCGATACACGGCATCCGGGCTTACTTTGCGTGCAGTCGATATCGATGCAGCAGAAAGGTTTTGCAAGGAAAGTGTGATGTACTGGCCTCGCTCGTGTGCGTATGCTTTCGCGGATGGTGCCAATTCGCCAGGCTTAGACAACGATGCGAAGTTTGAGATGTGAGTGTTGATTGTGCGTAATTGGGTAGACTTTGCTGCAGACAGGCGAGGGAAGTCTGTTCCAGTAGTTATCTGTTTCAACGGCTCGATGGGTTGTGAATCCTGTCGCAGGATATCGCGGAAAACATCTTCGAGATTTTGAGTCCCCACAGAAAGCATGCTGCTTAGCTCGGATATGGCTTGCTGGTTGGAGCGCATGTTGCTCGCTTTCAGATCTCTCAGTGCCTGATTCGTTCGATCGATGCTGCTGATGTACTCTGTAAGTCCAACCTTTTCTGGTCCACCTCTTATGATGCGCTCCTCTTTATTCCGCATATCTAACGGCTCTTTCGCTTTCTCGATAGCAGCCAGCACTCGGTCGACGTTCGCATTCGTCGTCTGCAGTCGTTGTGTGTTACCATATACTGGACCGATCGCCTCCTGAACCGTCCGTCCGGAAACATCCAGCCGTGCCATAGATCCTTGAATCTTCTTCGTGAGCGACTTCATCTTCTGTAGGTTGGCGTAGAGCACCTCCACCTCCGCGGCCTCCTCCGCAAAGGCTGCGCGGCGTGGTGCCAGCATGATGCCGGTGGACCACTACGGTCTGTCGCAAAGGTTCGCTGTGTTATAGTGGCATCCGTATAAGACAGTCAGCCACTCCACAAAGGCGAAATGAAGTGTATGTAATGATATGGATGATCACCTGGGCACATCGCATGAGGTGGAGCTCTGGATGCAGCTCCACACGCTTCAGAAAGGTTGGACGGGAGCGGACCGGCGAGAGTGCGGTAGTCTGCTTGTGTCTTGACAGCATCGACAGCTTCCAACTTTTGGCGAATGCGCCGCGGCCGTGTCACGGAGCATGACCAGAATAGCCAGCTGGTGTCCTCAATCATATCATGTTCATTATCCCTCGACTGGGTGTATGACCTCTACCAGTAACAGCCGAGTTTGAAACACGTTCGTCCTTCTACACAATCCTTCAAGATAAATTGTGACGTGGGTGGAAGTTGGAACGAGGCAAAGAATGGAGCGACTTTGCCCGGTTCTTGGTTTTGGCCTGTGGCCGACCTCATCTCGTATTATTTTTTGCTTTCCATCCTCAATTCACACTCGCTCCATTGTTTTTGTCGTTCTCGTCATTCTTTTGAATATATACACATCTGAGGCTCATCATGTCGCGCGCTTCGCGATGGTATCACATCACACTCAAACAGCGTGTCCTGGCCTCGAGTTTAACTTTGGGATCTTCCACGATCGCCGCTTATGGCGTATATTCACATACGTCTCCTTCACTACAGCTTGACAGCAATCAATCTCCCCAGGGTTGGAGTCTCCGTGAGACCACTACACTCCCTCACAATCAAGCTCTCTCCAATCGAAGTCAGGACTCAGCCAAGTTCAACATACTAAAGCGCAACGGACCTGCCCAGGCCGAGCAGTCTAGCAACACCAAAAGCAATGTGGACACCGAAGGCGGCTCTTTCGCGGATGGCCTTACCGCATGGCATACTGCAACAGCGCGCATCTCCTCAGTATGCGGCTCGTTTACCGACTTCGAGATCTCCAAGATTGGCGACAAGATTACAGGCATGATAATACCTGCATGGGTGCGTACTTTACCAGGCTGGGTCTCAAAGCTGCAGAATGAGCTCTCAATGGCGCCCTGGAGTCTCTCATGGGAGATTTGGGAAGAGGCTCACGACCCTGAGATCAACCCTGAGATCGTCTGGGATGCGCAGGTTCGCATATCCCCTGATCTCTGCCAAGAAGAAAAAACGTTCTTGAACAGAAGACTTTTACATACTACGAAAGCTCTTGCGCATTATCTCGACGTGCCGGAGTCGGAAGTTTATCCCGAAGATGTTCCAGTCATTGCGATGTGCGGTTCTGGTGGGGGTTTGCGCGCTCTTGTCGCAGGTGCTTCTTCCTTTTGGTCCGCGCAGGAATCTGGTCTCTTTGATTGTATCACCTATACAGCAGGCGTCAGCGGGAGTTGTTGGCTGCAGACTCTCTACAACTCTTCCATCGGCAGGCAGAACTACGCAAATATTATCGATCACCTAAAGAATCGAATCGGTATCCATATCGCCTCGCCACCCGCCTTACTTACCCAGCTTGGCCAAGCCCCAACAAACAAATTCCTGCTCTCGGGGTTCGTCGAAAAACTGCGCGGCGTGCCAGATGCAGACTTTGGACTTGTCGACATCTACGGCTTGGCACTCGCAGCGCGATTGATGGTGCCACGAGGCGAGCTCCGTGTTGACAACTACGATATGAAAGTATCGAATCAGAAGCGTTACACCGATGGCGGTCATGCTCCGCTACCGATCTACACTGCTATACGACACGAACTCCCGGAACCGCCAGTCGACTTGGACCAAGCTCCGGAGTTTGACAACAAGAAACGAGACTCGTTTCAGTGGTTCGAATGGTCGCCATATGAGTTTTATTGCGAGGAGCTAAGCGCTGGCATACCCAGCTGGTCCGTTGGACGTGAGTGGCAGAACGGCGATACAATGTGGCGCGACAATGGCCTCGCATTACCCGAATTGCGAGTCCCACTCTACCTAGGCATCTGGGGCAGCGCTTTCTGCGCCACGCTCTCACACTACTACAAAGAACTCCGACCGATCATTCTTGCGTCCGGGCTGAGCGGGCTGGATACTTTGCTGACCGGAAAAGACGAAGACCTCGTCAAAGTGCATCCCATCGACCCAGCTGTCATCCCCAACTTCGCCCGTGGCTTGCGCGCCCGCCTCCCCTCGACAGCCCCGGAAGGTATCCACACCGCCACCCACCTGCAGCTCATGGATGCCGGCATGAACAACAACCTTCCCATCTACCCGCTTCTCCGACCCAGCCGCAAAGTCGACATCATTATCGCCTTTGACGCATCCGCCGATGTGCACGGAGACAATTGGATCGGGGCGGTCGGCTCGTATGCCCGCGAACGCGACATCAAAGGCTGGCCAATGAGCGCCGGCTGGCCTGCGCCAGAACCTGAACAGAACTCCTCATCTGAGAGGACAGATGCCCCTCCTGTACCCCCGTCCACGCCCGGAGAAGATCTGGGATACTGCACGATCTGGGCCGGTAACAATTCCACGGATCCACAATCACCCTCGCATTCCAAACCCCTCACCCCTTCCTCTTCCACCGACACCATAACTTCGACCTTGACTTCGCCCACCACAGGCCTGACACTAATCTACTTCCCCTTCCTCGCCAACCCTGACAGCGTCAAGAAGACCAAGACCAAGAACAAAACCACTACCAACACCACCACCACCTCTCCCTCCTCTACCAATCCAGAAGAAACCCCCGGCATCGACCCCCTGCACGACGCCTTCCTCTCGACCTGGAATTTCGTCTACACACCCGCGGAGATCGATCAGGTCGTCGGGCTGGCGCGCGCGAACTTCGACGTCGGCGCGCACATGACGCGCGAGGCCGTGCGGGCCGTGTGGCTACGGAAACGACATGAACGTGAGGAGCGCGAGCGCGCGGAGCAGGAGGGGTGGGTGGGG
>PXOE01000259.1:0-13845 GCA_003012245.1 Microcyclospora tardicrescens | reverse complement strand
CCCACGCCCGTCGCCCCAACCCCCTGCGCAAATCTGAAGGTCCCAGTCCCAGCGGCGCCACAATGTGCACGTCACTCAACGCATACTTCTCACGTAGCCGCTCCGCTAACCACCGGTCGTTCTCACGCGGATCACGAATCTCCACGTGTACAAACCCGCGATTCTTAGCGTGCGTCAACAACTTAGAAATCGTAGGACGTCCCACGTGCAGTCTCTCAGCAACCTCCTGCTGGGACAAACCAGAGAAATACAGCTTGCTAGCATCTAGCGCCAGCTCATCACGGCGCGTTAGCCCAAACTCATTGGTCTTCATGGTGCAAGCTTACGCACACGCCGCGGGCAGATAAAAATACCCTCTCACCGCGAAAACGATGAGAGGGTAAAGACTCTTCGGAAAAGTCACGAACCGGAAGCGAAGAACGGGTGGTAGCTGCCAACTGGCTCGGGTCTGGCGTTAAGGGATGTTGGCTGATGCCACCCGTTCTCCCGCTAAAAATAGTCTTTGTGTCTTCCGTTGTATGAGCTACGCCCGCACGGATGAGCCGCCGGAGTTACCGCGGGTGGTAGCGTCCTTCGAGTCGGTGAAAGTCTTTGACTCTAAGTGGCCGTGGGCGTCATCATCGTGCTTCTTGCCACCGTGACCCAGCGGGGTAAAGTGCAAAATCGCAACGATAATCGCACCAACAATCAAACCGAAAATAAGTGACAGGCCGGTATTAGTGAACCACGCGAGGATTGCTCCAATAGCACCGGGGATAGCATGCTCAACGAAGTGTTCCATATGGTGCACAAATTCGTAAAGAGGATGGAAGCCCAGCTTGTTCATACCGTCCAACAGAATGTGTCCGCCTACCCAGAGCATCGCCAGCATGCCCACGAAGGAGATAATCGACATGACGGTCGGCATAGTCTTCACCAGAGCGCGTCCAAAGGACCGGGTAGCACCGGCTTTGCCCTTCTTTGCCAAGAACAAGCCAAAGTCGTCCATCTTGACCAGCAAAGCAACCACACCGTAAACACCGATGGTCAGCACAATACCCACCACGATTAGGATGATGGCACGGTTAATCAAAGACTCAGATGCCACTTCGTTGAGGGCAATCACCATAATCTCGGCGCTGAGGATGAAGTCCGTACGAATAGCACTAGAAATCACCTTCTTCTCAGCATCCTCACCGTCCATGGCAACTGGTGCGTCATCGTGATGATCATTTTTGCCGAACATCTCAATAACCTTCTCGGCGCCCTCGTAACAGAGGAAAGCACCACCGCACATCAGCAAAGGAGTCAACAACCAGGGCACAAACTGGCTGAGCAACAGGGCGAAGACAAGAATGATTGCCTTGTTCTTCAGTGAACCCATCGCAATGCTTTTAATGGTCGGGAACTCACGCTTAGGCTCAGCACCCTGCACGTACTGGGGTGTCACGGCAGCGTCCTCAACCACCACGCCGGCAGCTTTAGCCGAAGCACGGCCGGCTGCCGCTGCCACGTTATCCATGTTTGCTGCGGTCAGTTTTACGAGTGCAGCAACGTCGTCCAAAAGTGCGGCCAAACCACCGGCCATGAGCATCACATCTTTCTAGGTGCGCTATACCCACCCGGGGGTATAGAAAGTAGAGTTACTTAATCTTAGGGGACAGTTAGCTTCTTTGAGGTATCTCCCGCACGTAATGTGCGCCCCACCGCGCTAATGCCCGCTACTCCCCTCCCCTTCCGTGGAGTTGCGCGGTAATTTCCCGGTTTTTATAGCGCGAATCCATGGAAAGTAAGATCTTGCACTTTATTCCGGATGAATTTGCGGAATCATAGCGGTGTCTTCAATGGGCTTAGGCACATAGCACCATAGGGCGGGAATTGCCACAGTAATTCCCGCAATTGCAATAATACAGGTGAGTCCGCCCGCCATCGCCGCAACAGGCGCGCCGAGCACGTTTGCGGCACCACCAACAACGCCGGTTCCGAGATTAGGACCGCCCGTGACCGTGACGATAAAAAGCCCCTGCAGGCGTCCGCGCATATTATCCGGCGAGGCGGTTTGCAAGATAGTTGACCGGTAAATGCCGCCGAGGGCGTCGCACCAGCCGGCGAATGCCAAGGCAACCGCACCACCTAAAATGGGCAACAGATTTTCGAGGACGCTGCCGCTGGGCTCTCTGCCGTGAAGCATGAAGGCGATGAGCCCGAAGGTAAAGAATCCTAAGCCCCAGCCAACATAGCTGAGGGTGAGAAAACGTCCTTGTCGTTCAATGTTTTTCAGCCACCCCGAGAGTGAAACTCCTAGCAATGCGCCGATAGCTCCCGCAGAGAGTAGGATGCCTGCGCCACTATCGCCGCCGCCAAAGGAGACCACCACTAGCGCCGGAATAATGGGACGCGCTTGGGCAAAGAGCATGCCGATGATATCAACGATAAATGACATTCCCACGACGGGTTGGCCTTTAACAAATCGAAGGCCTTCGGCAACGGATGAAAGTCCTCGTTTTTGTTCCTGCGCATGGTCACGATGCGGAACCATCGGCGGTAGCTTATATAAAGCCCACAACCCCACCATCATGGCGAGCACGTTAATGGAGTAGGTCCAGTTGTATCCGACGCTTGCAACGAGCGCACCGCCGAGCATCGGACCGACGCTCATACCAAGGGTTCCCACGGTCATCGTGAGCGCATTAGCGCTGGGTAGAAGCCTGCGCCTGATGAGCTTGGGAATGATGGGCGCCACGTGCTGCTTGGTTAATGGGTTGTAACAGCGATTCGACAGTGATGAGCCCGTAAAGTACCCACACGTTATGGACACCCGCCCAAGCGTGAATTGCGATGCCGAGGGTGACGAGCCACATTCCGATAGAGGCAGCAAGGGCGACTTTTCTGCGGTCGTAGGTATCTGCGATAACTCCACCGTAAAGACCACCGATAATGAGCGGTCCCACTGCCACAAGCCCAATAGCACCGGTTGCCGCGGTAGAACCTGTCAGAGCAAAGATTTCTAACATCATGGCGATTGAGGTGATTTGGTAGCCCATCGTTGAGAAGAGACCGCCCATCCAGATACGGCGAAATTCTGGACTGGCTTTCAGCGGGGTAGTATCCATCAGGAGTTTGGGCATGCTACCTATTGTCAGCTGAAGCGCGGTATCCGGCAACAGGAAAAGTTATTGCGTCTTCACACTAAAAAATCTTGGGTCCATCAGTGCTGATAGCTTTTACAGTAGTTATAGACTCATCACCATATTCAAGGAGTTCTTGTGGCACATTCTGCTCATTCCCCGCTACTGACCATGAACGATGGCAAGCAGATTCCTCAGCTAGGGTTTGGCGTCTGCGCCATCTCCCAAGACAACACTGCCCCGGCCGTCGAAGTTGCGTTGAAGGCCGGTTACCGCCATATCGATACCGCAACGATTTACAAGAATGAGCGTCAAGTTGGCAAGGCAGTGCGTACCAGCGGTATCGCGCGTGAAGACGTTTTCGTCACCACTAAGCTGTGGAACACCGACCAAGGACGAGACTCCGCACTTGAGGCCTGCGAAAAATCTCTTGAACTTCTGGGAATGGACTACGTCGATCTCTACCTCATACACTGGGCACAGCCAGGTCAAGCTAAGTACCGACAGTCGTGGGAATCGTTACTGGAGCTTCGCGAGCGAGGTCTCGTCAAATCTGTAGGTGTTTCTAACTTCACCAGCGCACAGCTCGATGAGATTATCGCCGATACCGGGGTGACTCCCGTGGTCAACCAGATTGAGACACATCCTTTCTTCAACCAAGCGCAGCAGCGTGCTGAGAACGCTGCCCGCTCTATTTTGACCGAAGCATGGTCACCACTTGGGCAGGGTTCAGCGCTAGAGCACCCTGAACTGGTGAGAATTGCAAAGGATCACAATGCCACTGTTGCGCAGGTTATCATCGCATGGCATCTAGCCGCCGGTAACGTTGTAATTCCTAAGTCGCAGACTCCGCAGCGTATCGTGTCCAACTTTGAAGCTCCCGGCGTCACTTTGACAGCACAAGACATCGAAACCATCGATTCGCTCACCCGCACCAACGGCCGCTTGGGCGGCGACCCTGCGGAGGGCGACCTTGGCGCACCGTTCTATTCAGACCGTCCCGGTGTTATGCAGAAATAACATTGCTCTAAGATTAACTTTTGCGGCTTGCGCCGCAGACACAATTGCTTCTACACCCTCTAAATGGTTGAGTAGAAATAAGTTTTAACCACTACGGAAAGGATGATTAGCATGGCACAGTCGCCACTAGTGAAGTTCAATGACGGCAACGAAGTCCCTCAGCTCGGCTACGGAGTGTGGCAGGTTGAAGATGAGGTTGCTGAAAAGGTTGTAGGCCTAGCACTGGACGCGGGCTTCCGCCACATCGACACCGCTAAGATTTACGGTAACGAGGAGGGCGTAGGACGCGCACTTGCGGCTTCATCCGTTGATCGTAACGATGTTTTCATCACCACCAAGGTCTGGAACGAAGACCAGGGTTACGATGAGGCACTGGCAGCTTTCGACGCATCGCTCAAGCGCCTGGGTATTGAGGAACTTGATCTCTACCTGATTCACTGGGCAGCACCTCACCGCGGCAAGTACCTGGAGACCTGGAAGGCTCTGATTGAACTGCAGAAGTCAGGCCGCGTCAAGTCCATTGGTGTTTCAAACTTTCCTGAAAAGGAACTGCGCGAAATCATCGAGGCTACCGGCGTCACCCCCGCGATCCACCAGATTGAGCTGCACCCCTACTTCAATCAGGCAGCGATGCGTAAGGTCAACGACGAGCTTGACATTAAGACCGAGGCATGGTCACCGCTGGGCCAGGGTGGCGAAATCCTCAAAGACGAAACCGTCCTAAAGATTGCTGAAAAGCACGATGCTACCCCCGCACAGGTTGTTGTGGCATGGCATCTAGCTATCGGCAACGTCGTTATCCCCAAGTCAGTTACCCCGGAGCGTATCTCCGAGAACTTTGATGCTCTGGGCGTTTCATTGGATGCCGAAGACGTCGAAGCTATCAACGCGCTCTCCCGCGAGGACGGACGCCTCGGTCCCGACCCCGCAGATATGGACTTCTAAGACTCAACCGTGAGGTTTTAGAGCGCACGCCATCGGTGGTACGCATACAAAGCGTGCCACCGACTTTTTTATATGCATCGGCTGATATGCCAGAGCCGTGATATGTGTTCGTCATGCCAGCTGGCTCGGGGCTGGCGTGAATCGCAGCCGAGCGCCCCGCGCGGGGTTGCGAGAGGGACTGCTGGCATGACGGATGTTTATCACGGCAAATACCCAAAGTTTAGCGGGACGGCAAAACACTTCGCCCCGGCACACATTGCACATGTGTGCCGGGGTGAACCGTTTACCAAGACTTATGAGCGTCCTTGGAATTTAGCCGACGGGGCTGTTGACCTTGATCAGCGAGAAGAGGTCGCGGGGATCCTCAGGCTCAGCGATGAGGTCGATGAAGGTCTGTAGCTCGCTACCCTGGGTAGCGGCGCGTGCGTAACGCAGTGCTGAGAAGTCAGAGATTGCGAAGCCGACGGAGTCGAACAGGGTGATTTCCTGATCTGAAGTACGGCCGGGCTTGTCACCGGTCAGCACCTGCCAGAATTCGGTGACGGGGAAGTCCGGGTCCTTCTGCTGAATTTCGCCTTCAATGCGGGTCTGCGGCGGGAATTCAACGAACACCGTGGAGCGGTCAAGAATTGCGCTATCGAGCTCGGTCTTACCGGGGCAGTCGCCACCAACAGCGTTGATGTGTACGCCGTCCTTGACCTGCGCGTTGTTGAGCACATGGTTCTGTGCCTTGTCAGCGGTGCAAGTGGTGATGATGTCTGCATCAGCAACAGCCTCGTCAACGGAGCTTGCGATATGAATATCGAAGCCCAGCGGTTCGAGGTTGCGGCGGAACTTCTCGCATGCTTCGGGTTCAACGTCGAAGACTGAGAGCTTTTCAATACCGAGTGCTGCACGGAAGCCCAGTGACTGGAACTCTGACTGTGAACCGGCACCGATGAGTGCCATGTGCTTTGAGTCGGGGCGCGCCAGCTTGCGTCCTACCATTGCGGATGCGGCAGCGGTACGCAGCGCGGTCAGCAGGGTCATCTCGGCCATGAAGACGGGGTAACCGTTGTCGACATCAGCCAGCATGCCAAAAGCAGTAACGGTCTGGAAACCACGTGCGGGGTTTGACGGGTGACCGTTCACGTACTTGAAGGAGTAGGTCTCCATGTCGGAGGTGGGCATCAGTTCGATGACACCAAAGGGGGTGTGGCTAGCCACACGAGGAATCTTATCAAAACGCTCCCAGCGCTTGAAGTCTGATTCAAGGTATTCGATCATTCCGCCGATGATGTTTTCTACGCCGTCTCGCTGGATCCAGCGAGCCATGCTTGCAACATCTACGAATTCAACTTTGGTCATACGTAAGTCCTCTCTGACTTAGTGCACCGATTATCTCCTTGAACAGAATAGAGAAGAATTGTATAGACGGCTATAGGAATAATGAACGAATATTTCGCTAAATATGTACATTTTGAGCAGATAAAGTAACATTTTGCTTATGCCCCACCTCACTTCTGCTGAAAATCAGTTACTCACAGCACTTCGCAAGAACGCGCGTGCCACGGTTTCTTCGCTCGCTACTCAACTCGGCGTCACGCGAGCCACCATTACCCACATGATGGCGCGTCTAGAATCGCGCGGAATCATCCTGGGGTACACCGTGCGGGTGTCTGATGAAGAAATCAACAAGAGCATGAGGGCTGTAGCGATGCTTGAGGTGGACAATCACGCCACCCGTTACGCTGTTCAACAGTTGAGGCTGATGCCTGAGGTCGAAGAAATTCATACCACCAACGGCGTATGGGATTTAGTGGCTCATATTCGGTGCAGCTCGCTGAGTGATTTCGATGCTGTCCTACAGAAAATCGCGGCAGTCAAAGGTATCAGCAACTCGCAGACCAGCATCCTTTTGACGCAGGTGGGGCCGTAAATCTCTAAAGGCTCTACGATATTTTGGCCAACCGCCGAAGTGTCAGGCATACACCAATAGTCTACTGACTATGGGGTATGCCTGCCGCTGGTATCGCACAGCAACAGAATAAAGCCGTGGGTCTTAACGATTTTGTTGAGACCCACGGCTTATAGACGCAAGAAGTTAACGGATTCTAGCGTTCGTCGTCGAAAGTGTTTTTCACCGCCCCACGGAAAGTGCGCCCCTCGCTGTGGGCGGTGTCAACACCGGGACGGTGCGCCAGAATCGGTACCGTACCAGTGTAGCCCTCACGGACAGCAGCTGCCTCGTAGACGCGCTTACGCACAGCAAACCAGCCACCGATGAGAATCGGGATGACCAGTGCCATGGACGCCAGGGTGTAGGTACCGATCGGGTAGTCCAGAGCAATAAGTACCATCACGACGGCGAGGAATGCCATCACAGCCCAGTCGCTAAAGCGTCCGCCAGGCGCCTTGTAGCCGGGACGGCTGTAGCGTCCTGCTTTGACTTCTTTCAAGAACTTCTGGTGTGACATGGCGATAGCTGCCCAGCTTGCCATGGTGCCGATTGCAGCAATATTGAGCACAATCTCAAAAGCCTGAGCGGGCACAATGAAGTTGAGAATAACGCCGATTAGGGCCACAACTGCGGTCAGCAAGATACCGGCAACAGGTACGCCACCCTTTGAAATCTTTGCCGCGATTTTAGGACCAGAGCCAGCTACTGCCATGGAGTGCAGGATACGACCGGTAGAGTACATACCTGCGTTCATGGATGATGCCGCTGCGGTAATAACAACCAGCTGCATGATCGGCGCCGCGTAATCGACGCCAATAGAGTTAAAGAAGGTAACGAACGGCGACTCAGTGTCTGAATAGCTGGTGTAAGGCAAGAGCATACACAGCAACAGAACGGTACCAACATAGAAGACGGCAATTCGAATAATAACAGTGTTGATTGCGCGAGGAATGATTTTCTCAGCGTTCTGGGTTTCTCCTGCGGTGGTGCCTACAAGCTCAATACCTGCGTACGCAAAGACAACACCCTGAACGACAACCATGGCAGGCAGAAGTCCGTGAGGTAAGAAACCACCGTTATCCGTAATAAGCGAGAATCCAGTCGGGGTGCCGCTGGGATTTCCAAAGATTAAAAAGCCGATACCGACCAGCAAGAAGATTACGAGCGCACTAACTTTGACCAGCGCAAACCAGAATTCGAGTTCGCCAAAGACCTTGACCGATACCAGGTTGAGCGAGACCACCAGAACCACAACGATCAGCGCGATAACGCCTTGGTTGAGTCCGGCGATGAAGTCACTGTACTGCCCGAACCACTCAATGTAAATCGCGATAGCGGTAGCGTCTGCTACCGCCGTCATTGCCCAGTTGAGCCAGTACAGCCATCCCGAAAAATAAGCCGCTTTTTCACCGTAGAATTCACGGGTATAAGAGACGAAGGACCCTGATGACGGACGGTGCACGATTAGCTCGCCCAGAGCACGCAGTATCAGATATCCAAAGAAACCGCAGATTGCGTAGACAAAAGCTAGCGAAGGTCCAGCGGCTTCAAGACGCCCACCGGTACCCAAAAACAGACCGGTACCGATTGCTGAACCGATTGCAATCATCTGGAGCTGGCGGGCGCCTAAGCCCTTGTGAAATCCCTCTTGCTCGTGAGCAAAAGGGTCAGCAGCAACATCTATGTTCTGCTGAGAAGAAGTATGTTCTTGCACGATAACCTCACCTAAATTTTTATGAGGTATTTACGCACGCGCCGCGTCGTTGCGGTGAAGCGCGGGTACGTAAACACAAATGACAGAGATACTCGGTGCAGATGAGTTCTTGCTCTATCACTAGATTTACTCAGCTATACAACCATAGAAGGTTTGGGAAGTAACTCACAACACACCTTTAACGTAAAATCAAAAGCAAACCGTTAATTTACCTGATGTTTGGTTGACATATTTCACTCACGCCGGTTATCGGCAACTACAAAGAGAAGGGTGATACTGTAATCAGGCATAACTTTGCTGGACGGTCTTGGGCGCAGGCGCGCAGTCAGGGGGAAAATGAAAAAGTTCTTGAAGGATCCTAAGTTTAGGTTCCTAATGGTGGGCGGTTTCTGCTTCGTTCTGACGATGGCAATTAACTACGGCCTGAAGTACACGGTGCTAACCGATAAGCCGACGACTGCCCTATTGATTGCTACGGCTATCGCATCTATCGTGAGCTATTACTTGTCATCGCGGTGGACGTGGGAGCACACCTCCGGCGCAGCTCGCCCCAAAGAGTTCATTGGCTTTGTGATTGTGACAATTTTGGGCATTATCGTGAACGCTGCTCCGCAGTGGATTTCACGCTACGTGTTCCATATTGAAGAGCCGCACGTGAGCTTCTTGGTGCAGGAAATTGCTGACTTTATCGCAGGCCCCATTCTGGGTACCCTGCTGGCAATGGTTTTCCGTTATTGGGCACTCGATCGCTTTGTATTCCATGGCAAAGAAGCACGCAAGAACGCGGAGCATTCCGAAACTCTACCGCCGTTCACTTCTAAGTTCCCGGTGATTGAGCCCGCGCGTCCGGCCACAGGCTCGGTAGACAAGATCGCGTAGATTTCTCGATAACCGCGAGAGGCTAGCCGTGGCGGATGCGAGCTAGCGAGCATGCAAAGAGCCATGGATAGAAATCTCCTCCTACAATTTGCTCAATCTGGCGCTTCTATCCCCGCTGACCGTACCTGTGCTTCTTGCCAGCAGGGCGCTTGCCCGCAGGCTTTTTTGGCCCGGGTTCCTCATCCAAAAGCAGGCTCAGAGAGATGCGCTTTCGCGCCGGATTCACATCCGTCACGCGCACCGTCACCACATCGCCTGAGCGCACAATATCGTGTGGGTCATTCACAAAGTCGCGGCTCATCTCAGACACGTGCACCAGACCGTCCTGATGCACACCAATATCAACGAAAGCCCCAAAGGCCGCCACGTTAGATACCGTACCTTCTAACTTCATACCGACCTTGACGTCCTCAATTTTTTCAATGCCCTCCGCGTACTTGGCGGTCTTGAAGGCAGGACGCGGGTCTCGCCCGGGCTGTGCAAGCTCGGCAAAGATATCGCGCACGGTGGGCAGGCCAAAGGTGTCAGTCACATAGTCTTCAGGCTCGAGCTTTAACAATGCGGCAGCCGGAACAGAAGTACCTTGCAATCCCCCGGCGTCCTTCACGATAGCCCGCGCGATGCTGTATGCCTCAGGGTGCACAGCCGAGGAGTCCAGCGGCTCATCGCCGTCGGTAATGCGAATAAATCCTGCGGCTTGCTCAAAAGCTTTAGGCCCTACGCGCGGCACATCGAGTAGTTGCTTGCGAGAGGTGAACTCGCCATGCTCATTACGGTAGGCCACAATGTTCTCGCTCATGGTGGTGCTCAGACCGGCCACGCGCGCCAGCAAAGCCGGCGAGGCAGAGTTCACCCAAACACCCACCGCGTTCACGCAGTCCTCAACCACCGCGTCCAAAGTTGAGCTCAACATGGACTCAGAAACATCGTGCTGGTACTGCCCCACACCAATCGACTTGGGGTCAATCTTCACCAGCTCGGCCAGCGGATCTTGCAAGCGGCGCGCAATGGACACAGCACCGCGCAAAGAAACATCGAGCTGAGGCAGTTCGGCAGAGGCAAGTTCTGAGGCTGAATACACGGACGCGCCCGCCTCAGACACCACAACCTTTTGTAGCTGATGCGCGCCGATACGAGCTATAAGCTCCCCCGCCAGACGGTCTGTTTCGCGTGAGGCGGTGCCGTTGCCGATAGCAATCAAATCTACAGAGTACTCGGTGCACAAACGCTGCAGAGTATCGAGCGCAGCGTCCTTCTGATAATGCGGGGCATGCGGGTAAATAACGTCAGTCGCTAGCACTTTTCCTGTGCCGTCCACTACCGCAACTTTCACACCGGTACGCAGACCCGGGTCAAGCCCCAGTACCGTGCGAGAACCCGCTGGAGCACCTAAGAGCAAATCTCGAAGGTTCGAAGCAAAGACGGCAATGGCGTCCTGCTGCGCCTTTTCAAACAGAGCATTGCGAATATCGGTCGCAAGACGCGGTAGCAGGCGCTGACGCCAGGTTTGGCGCACGGTGGTGGCAAGCCAGGACAGCACGCGGTCATCATCTTCGCTCACAGTGTTGAGAACCTGTACCGGAATGCCAAGATCGATAGCAACCTGAGACTCGTACCCGGCACGGACGTGGTCATATTCTTCGGCTTGAACCAATGCCTGAGCGAGCTCAGCGCCGCGAAGCTTAGAAACAGCCGGTGCGGGCACAGCCCCGTCGATGCTCACTTTCACCGCACCGGATTTTTCAGCGCGCAACAGTGCAAGTACGCGGTGCGAAGGGATGCGTCGAATCTGCTCGGAAAAATCGAAATAGTCAGCAAATTTGGCGCCGGATTCCTCGCTACCTGCCACCATCTTGGAGCTAATAACGCCGGTTCGCCACATTTTATCGCGTAGTGCCTCCACCAGCTCGTGATCGTGCACCGCACGATCCATCAAAATAGCGCGGGCGCCGGCGAGCGCATCCTCGGCAGTTTCGACCGCGGTGTCGGCGGGCATGCCTTCTTCTGCCGGGTGAATGTAGGCGGATGCGATATCTCGCAGGCTCGCCAATGGTACTTCGAGGAGGTCCTCAACGAGGTCTTCAAGCCCCGCTTCATAGGCAATTTGCGCCTTGGTACGGCGCGTCATCTTGTACGGTGCGTACAGGGTTTCTAGCGTATTTTTGTCTTCTGCGCTGAGTAGCGCGGCACGCAGAGACTCATCGGTGACGCCTTGAGCATCCAGCGCGCTGAGAATAGCTCCGCGGCGCTCTTCAAGCTCACGTAGATAGGTCAGCCGCTGTTGCACCGTGCGCAACTGGGCATCGTCCAAAGACCCCGTCTTTTCTTTGCGGTAACGCGCGATAAACGGAACGGTTGAGCCAGCGTCCATCAGCTCAACTGCAGCCTTCACCTGCCATACGTGCACGCCAAGTTCATCGGTGATCCGTTGAATGATTGCGGTATCGCGGGAGGGGCTTTGGGTAGTCATAATCTATAGTCTCTCACGATGTTGTACGCTGCAGTAATTAGGCACAGTCGCAGGTGGGATTACGAGAAGATGTCCCGCGTAATGTTTGGCATCACGAGCGTTTATCTTTGGTCTTGTGCCCCTGCAGTTTTAGAGTTGGTATATCCAAAATTTAGCCACAAAAGTGCGCGCACCCACGCTTTTGTAGTTACTCCCCTACGGTGCACTTATTGAGGAGATTCTAATGCTCACCACCAGCGATTCGAGCTATGAGGACTTTTTGTCTTCTTACTCGTCGGTCATTGGTGAAATGGCAGCGATGGGTCTTACCCCCAGCGAAGCTATGTCACGCTTTCGTACTATTTTCCCCGCCGCTCCCATTGATTATTTGAACCACGCGATTTCTACCGGTGAGTGGATTTTTGTCGGCCGTAGAGAGCAGCCGATTAACAACGTGATGATGGCTTCTGCTCTGTGGTACGCGGTGGCGTATACCTTGGATTTAGAGCCGGACTACAGCTACACCGTTGTAAATATTGATCCGACAATCATGCAGGATGTTCCGCGCATGCTGGAGATGGCACAGGTAAGCCCAGAGAGCATTGCGCTGGTGATGTCTAAGATTGGTGCTGCACTGGATTACCTTTCTCAGCACCCGTACACCATGGTCGACGAAGCTACCTACGATGAGATGTTGGAGAACCTGCCACCTGAGCTAGCTGAGGTTGATCAGGACGCGGTGGCGTGGCCGCCGTCGCGCCAGGTGGTTACGGATCGTCTTGGCAATGGTTCGTGGAGCACTGCACTTCTTCGCATCGGTATTTGCCCGCCTGATATCGATGAGATTGAACCGTCTGTTGATCCTTCATCCATTTCAGAGCGCAAGTTCCGCAATGTGCTGGCTGACTTCTTGAGCTACTGCATCCGCTACGATCGCAAGCCCGCTGTTTTGCTTTACGGTACGTGGTCAACGGATCGTGATCACTACGGTAAGGTGCCCACGGTGAGCGCTATTCGTGCACGCTTCGGTTCGTGGCATAACGGTTTGCAAAAGGGCCGTAAGCTCATCAACGATGCGGTGTCTATGGGTGCAGGTAAGGCTCTACCGGTGTCTTCAACTAAGGACTGGAACACCTCGCTCTCTATTGAGGAGCTGGCGGCTGAGGGTATTGGCGTTGTTGAAAGCTCGGGCACCTCAGCGGAAGATTTTTCTGCATCAAAGCGCTGGGAAAACCTGGTGAATGTGATGGTTTCGCGTCTTGAGGAACTGCCGTGGACGCAGACCTTGCGCATTTACTACCTCAGCCCCGAGGTCGTAGAAGCAGAGGAGTACACTCCATTTGTGAGTGTTCTTCGTGCGCCCAGCGGCTACCTCTGTCAGCTCACTCCGGCGGATGCTTTTGAGAATCTTCGGTTCACACAAGATACCGATTACCTGTTCGCTCACGGTTGGTCTGCCCCCGATGAGTCTTGCCCGTCGTGGACCCACAATTTCTTGAACATCCACGAGGCAGCTCACGCCGTCATTAACGCCATGTACTTTAGCTGCGGTGCTGATCAGGTGGACTACTACCAGTCTGACGATCCCGCAGCTGCGCCCGGTGCAGATGTGATTCACCCCGAAACTGGTTCAATTCCCATGATTGTGGTTCCTGTACCCACCGTATCTATCGATACTGAATCCTAAAGAAATTTACCCCGCCTAACCGTACGTAGGCAGTGAATCTGCCACCCAGCTAGGCGGGGTAAACTCTACCTATGCCCAGAAAGTCCCGCTCTTCTTCTACTCTGT
>PXOE01000256.1:0-10351 GCA_003012245.1 Microcyclospora tardicrescens | reverse complement strand
AATCTGTTTCTTACCCTCTAAAAAGTCTCTAAGTTTTAAAGTAATATAGCTACTAAGAGTATAAATATAAGGTTGAATATAGACTAAGTTAAGTAGAAATCATAACTAGTATTCTGAAATCCTAGCTAGATAGTGCTTAGTATAGCTTTAGTACTATACAAAGGTTAAGCTAATATTATAGATATTAAAGTAGAGAGCATTAATAATAGCCTAGAGCTAACTTAACTAGCGCTATAGCACCTACATCTTACGCTTACAGGCGAAGAGTAATTTAGAAATACACCTTCTATATTTAAACTAACCCTCGTTGTAGTCTAACTACTATATAAGGTCTAATAAGACTAAATACTTCTATACTCTAGAAGAGTAGAGTTTTAGGGACTATATCTACAATATTATTATTTAGTGTTATTCTAGTAGTAGATCATACTATGTCTCTATCTTATAGTATCTATATAAGGTGACTAGTACCTAATAATTGCAAGAACGAATGTTACTAAGCGAAGTATATTTAATTTAGTAGTATATAGAGTTGTAATAGGTCTACTACACTTATTACATATATATATCTATAATATGCCTATAAGTTGTGCTAAAAGTAGGAATATAATAGTAGCTAAAGAACAGAATTAATTATATAGTATAAGTAATAGATCTAGACTTATGTCTATATAGCGATTACACTACTTACGTGTTAAAAAGCTTAGCTAATAATACAGAATTAGTATTAGTAATAAGGCTTAAAGTTTAAGTATAGATTTCAATCTAACTACTACCTATTATCTAACTAACTAGATTTTATTTAAAGGTCCTAATAACTAGCTAAAGGAGCTTAGTATATATATAATTAAGTTCTATATCTATTATATTATACTCGAACTCTTTCTTAGATACTAAAATGGTTAATTAACATCGTGTAGTTTAGATTATATTATAGAACATACTATTAAGGTAAGCATTATATTCGAATAATAGAGCGTAGTCTATATAGAATTATATAATCTTAGCTCGAAGTGTAGAGCGAAATGCGCGTTAGTCTTTAAAAAGAAGCTTTATAAGCTTAAGGGATAAATACTACAAGATATACTCTATACTATACTTATAGCGTAAGATGAACATATTTATAATAGAGCGTAGGTTAATTAATAAGGTAAGAACTTAGGTATATATACTTTCTAATAAGGTATGTAGTCGACTTCTAGGAACTTTACGCTACTAGGTTCCTACCTATAGACTAAGATCTAACTAGTCTACTTATTATTGTTAGGGTCTCTCTATCTACTCGAATGTAATAAGTCTAGCTAGTAAGTATAGTAATGTCTTTCTTAATGTTTCTAAGAATACTACTTTGTAATATTAGTACTATACTAACCTATCTAGAGCTTTATTCTATACATCCTAGCTAAGCTATAAAGTAGTCTTTTCCTAATTACTATTAGCTACTTAGCCTACTTAGCTTAGAATATTAGTTATACTAGTAGACTTAGCGAAAACTAGAAATAGAGATTGCACTATATTAGAAATATAAGGTAGAAGCTACTAATATAAAGTTACAATACTAATGTTTAGCTAATAGATAGGCGTTAACAATAGGGACTCTTATAGAAAGCACTAAGTAATACTATATATAGTAGTAGTAGCTTAATAAGCTATAGGATAAGTTAGATATATAGTAATATAGAAGTAAAAAGTTATTAGCTAATATAAGTATAGCATATATAAGATCTATATAATATATAACACTAACCGTTTAGAGATAGTAGATGCATTATAACTAGATATATTAGAAGTACTAAAACGCTATACATAGGTCTTATAGCGTAAGCTTGTATACTTAGACTCGACTCTATATTTAAGCTTAGTCTACTTAGTAGAAGAAGCAGCTATTATCTCGATTAATTCTCTACATCTTAGTAATTCCGCTACTTAGTAGACACGTACCTAGATTATAAGATAGCGCTCTATATATATACATCCTTTATACTTACTATAGCTTCTTACTATACAAAGTCGTAATTATAAGAGTGTAGAGTAGAGTACAAATCTAGAATCTAGGAACCTACCTATCTATTCTTATTACTAATCCCTAATATATATATAGTTAGCTATAAGACTAGCCTACAATTACTATATATCATGATTTTATTAACCTTCTATTATTAACCTATAACTACCTACCTTACCTCTTATTTTAATTCTTAATTATAATGTTTCGCTATAAAATCCTAAGCGATAAAGGTATACTATAGTCGAGTTAAGACTATATTTAGTAAGGCTATATAGCTTTATAGAGAAGTCTATAATCGGAACTATCGAATCGCTATCTTTATATAGATAGAACAGGTAGTCGAGGTTTTCCTTACTAGCGTAGATAATCTATATTAGCTATCTATTTAGAACGAGGTAAGTATACACAACATGTTTATGCTTTCTAGCATAGTCGCTTACCCTTCTAAGTAGTAGCGAGGGCTTTATATCTAAGGACCTTTAGACTATATTACAAGTACCTAAGTCTAATAGGACAGTCTATTAGATAGTACTAACTTTCTACGCTAGTCTACGTAGACTATATTGCCTATAACTAGGGAACCTAGTTCTAATACAGTTAGTCGCTATAAAGAGCGACCTCCTACATTAGCTAGCTTGTTTAGAGTAGATAGCTATAACGCCTAGAGCGACAATTTATCTTATAGACTATCTAACAATAAAGATAGTATATACTCGAAGAAGAGGAAGTAATAGCTTTACTAATGTACTCGATGCTATTTGACTTAAGATGTACGATATAGAGTAAATTTAGCGCGAAATAGTAATAAGAGCGCCTTTTCTAAGCCTATTAATATTTAGAAGATATTCTAACTAAAAGCGAAAGTATTATATACACCTATCTATTACTCTAATAACTATATATCGAGTCTAGAGGAGTAGTATAACGATTACTTGTATATATACTAGTCTTAGATAAGTAGATATAGTTAGAAAAGTAGTAGATAAGTGTTAGGTAGTATAAGTAGTATTAGGCAGTATTAGGCAATATTAGGTAAGATAATAATATAAACTATATATATTTCTTCTATATTCTCTTATCGTCTTCCTCTTCTTAATAGACTCTCTACTACATTCTGTTTACCTAACTATCTAAAAATTATTAGCATTCTATATATCTACATTCTTAGATAATTATAAGAACTCTAGATAAGTATAAAAACTACTTGTTTACTACTAACTATACTAATTAGCTTAACTATAACATCTAACATCTGTCTCTATGTAGTAGGACACTCTATATAATAGAACATAAATGTGTATTTTGCAAGCTATCTTACTACCCTTGTATTTCCTAGTCTTTTCTTTAGTAAACACTTTAATTATCGATCTATCGCGTACTATCTCTAACTATTTTCATACTAAGAGGTACCTATAATGTCTAGATACCTACTATTAAAGTGTGTAACTAGATTTGTACAAAATCTTTATATAATACTATAGCTTATTATAAGACTAATAGGTAGTTAAAACACATATATGTAGATAGCCTAGCTCTTATACTAGTAGTCTAGTCGAACTTATATATAGTATAAGCATTACTAGTATTATTATAGAAATGAAAAAGTAATTACTTAGTAAGAGTAAGCTATAAAGCTTAGATACTTTAGATACTAATAAGCTTACTAGTCGCTAACCTTAGGTAGAAAGGTAATCTTATCTATAGTAATTATAGTATATAAAGGCAGATAAATAACTATATTATCTAACTAACACTATATTATGTACAATGTATATACTATTATGTAGATTACTTAGATAATAGATACTATACTTGTATCTTAATATTACAATATTAGTATAGTAACTCTCTATATACATTACTATAGTAGCTTTCTAAGCCTATACTACTACTTCTACGACTTCTATATAGTCTCTTTTTTATTAGAACATATTGATTATAAGATAGTTAGAATCTCTTACTTCTATATATTTATTCTTACTACATCTTACTATATATTTAAGCTATCTATACTACCTACTAACCCTTCTGCTTTATGCCTTATCTCTTTAAGAGTAGCTATAGTAGAGATCATACTAGGATGCTCCTTACCTAGTCTCTTAATCCTACTATCTATAGCCTAATACTATAGCTACTCTGCCTTCTTCTATTGTTCTTAATTACAGTATATTAAGGTAAGGTTAGCTATGCTAGTTAGTGTGTTAGGATGATTAGCGCTTAGTGTTATCTACCTTATCTCTATTACCTTTACCTGTAGTTACTCTACCTTCTTCTATTGTTCTTTATTTAGGTATATTAAGGCAAGGTTAGCTATGCTAGTTAGTGTCGAGGGATGATTAGGACCTAGTATTACCTACATTATCTCTATTACCTTTACCTCTAGCTGCTCTGCCTCTGCCTAGCGGCCTTAGTTAGAGTATGTAGACACGAGGCTAGCTGTACTTGTTAGCGTAGAGGGATGCTCCTCGCCGAGCACTACCTTCCTTATCGCTATTACTTTCAACTCTAGCTACTCCGCCTCCTTCTACTATCCTTAATTGTAGTACATCGTGTTGAGGTTAGCTATGCTAGTCAGCGTCGAGGGATGATCGGGACCTAGCGTTACCTGCCTCATCTCCATTACCTTCACCTCTAGCTGCTCCGCCTCCTTCCACTGTCCTTAATCGCAGTACGTCGCAGCGAGGTTGCCTATGCTGCTTAGCGTAGAGGGATGATCGGGACCTAGCGTCACCTGCCTCATCTCCATCACCTTCGCCTCTAGCTGCTCTGCCTTCTTCCACCGTCCTTAAGCACATAATATATGTCCTAGCATCGCTGTGCTATCTAGTGCTTGCTCCCCATTCTCTCCAAATGCGGACGTTCGTGCCTGCATTGACGCTACTGCTATGGTCTTCGCTACTGCCCATTGTCCCTTCAACTATGCGTACTACGCCGCGTTGTACATCACCGTCGCCCATTGCGAGACAGCTTCCCTATGCAATGGCTTGTAGCCTGCCGCAACCCGGGCGTGCGGGAAAAGCACTTGACACCTCGACCAGTTCTCGTACTGGCCGGCAGGGAATGCCCGATGCAAACGGTGGAGGAAGCAGTCTCGAAACTTGTCTGACTCGTCCCGGTCCTCCAACTACATCCGTGTCGCATCCTGCACCAGCCAGTGCATCTCCCAGCTCGACCGATCCGCTGTAGCTAAGATGAACGAAAAGTTGCGGAGCATCGCCACGTCGTCCTCGAACCCGTCTCCTGCCCAGTTACTGCCGTCGCTGTCCGAATTGCTGTGACCATCTCGCACCAAGCTCTCTGGAATGTCCTGTCGGTCGCAAAAGCTCATGACCGACAGGGTCTGCCGCCGATCGTCTCGTCCTCGCTACATGCTCGAACGAGATCTGCCACGTCACCAAGATCGAGCTGCTCGCCTCGTCATGCTTTCGATTGGGGAACTCGTCTAGACCCCAAATCAGCTCGACCGACTAATAACGAGGGTGTGCATGCAATGGCTCTGCGCATTGGGATCATCGGGCAGCAGTACTGTTCGCTTCGCGGTGCTTCTGCGAGCTCCTACTCCCGCCTCCTTACGCAAGCCTCGTCACACTCAGCTGCAGGGTCGTACTGACACGTCACGCGCAATCCGTCCATCCATACTTCCGCGGAGAAGTGGTGCGTCACAGCGGTGTGGCCATCATCGATCGTGCAAGGCTTTCACCAAATCTGCGTGGGCTTCATCGCCACAGAAGGAAGGCGATGCTGTGCGAGGGTGCACGAAGTCGCACATGGCGATGTCGAGCGTTGCCCATTGTTGCGGCAGCATCGGGACTTCGTACCACCGCAAGCAGCTGTGTAAGCGTGGAGCGAGACAGTCGTCGCCGTCTACGCACCACATTCCAGCATCTACATTAGGCTCAGCGACGCAATTTTGCAGCCAGCACGCAGGCGATCGAGGATATCGTGAGGATCGGTGAGGGGTTTGCGGCGGGCACGCCGATCGTTCGTCGTGGTGGTAGCACTGAGGCAGGCAGGAGACAGCCTAATGACG
The DNA here is from genome assembly GCA_003012245.1 of Microcyclospora tardicrescens. Lineage (NCBI taxonomy): Eukaryota > Fungi > Ascomycota > Dothideomycetes > Capnodiales > Microcyclospora > Microcyclospora tardicrescens. The sequence goes on along the minus strand of PXOE01000256.1, from coordinate 4,313 downwards.
GAAAGGCTGGCCATAGGATGACGAGGAAGGAGCGATGGTGCTTTCCAGGGGCGCGGCGAGGCACAAAGGCCCTCGCGACGACGGGCAGAATGGGAAGCGAGTTGCGAGAAAGAAAAGCAGCAAAATGTCAAAGAAGCGAACGAGGTGAGGTCTTAAAGGCGGCGTGGGGGTACACGCTAGCTCGATCGGTATGCGCCTACTTGCAGATGCAGGTTTGTCGCGCTTCGGATACTGTCGCCAAGGGGACAAGTCGAGCAGAAGAGGCGAGACGGACTGTTGAGTCGCTCTGGAGAACAGCGCGTACACGAGGAAAGGTGCGCAGCATGGAGGCAGATATCACGAATGGCACGGGCAAGGCGCGGATGTGAGAGGAGAGACAGACGGAAACAGAGTGAGTCTGTGACTTCTCATCGGCGACTTCTTATCGGCGACTCCGTCTCGGCGACTCAACGTCATTCTGACGCGAATATCCTCGAGAAGCCCTGCTCACCAACTTAGTCTACAGCTGACGTCATTCCCGAATATGCACCTGTCATATAGAATCACAAATCTTTTGAACATCTACAAACATCACACCACGTTACAATCACAACTCAATATGTCCACTACCAGCGATTCCTCAATGCCCAATCCCGTTTGTCTCCGCAACTGCAGCACAGGTACGATACTCTACTAAATCATCGTTGCAGGAATTTTTACCCTTGCACAATATCTGCGAATATCTGAACGCACTGCATGTGTACACGGAAGAAGCTCGTAATGGCGAAACACGAGCCTTAGAAGCCCATCATTATTGCTCGCATGTTCGAAAAGGTAAGTCAGTTTTACCTATTGTGCGCTTCTTGTGCTTCGTCTGCACACTAGCTTACACCATAATCTAGATCTGCGGCAGTGCTTGATATATGAATCAGGCAAAAAAAATGCTCGACTGATTGGAGTCGAGTATATGGTCCCGAAGCATGTGTACGAAACCTTGGATGCCGAGGAACAGAAATTGTGGCATTCCCATGAGTTTGAGGTATCCTCGGGCATGCTTGTGCTACCCAAGCCTTCCACTTCCAGCCATGAAGAGTGGAATGAGGCAGAGACAGCTGCAATGAAAGAAGTTGCAGGACTTTACGGAAAAACATGGCATTTCTGGCAGGTGGATCGCGGCGACGAACTACCTCTTGGGTATCCTATGCTCATGGGATCGTTGACAAACCACAAACAGATCAACCTTCGCGAAGCATTGACGCCGCGTAACCAGGAACATGGTGTCGATCACGAGCAAAAGGCGGACATGCGAGCGGCTGCGGGTGTCAGTGGCCCAGGCATACATGAAAACGCTGACTCTTGGTGGAAAGAAGCGGAGTGCAAAGACGCGAATGGAAAGATGTAAAGCTTGACAGGATGTTTTTCCGACCTTGCAGATAAGCACTTCGATGCGGCCTGTGTACAATGCAATCAATCCCTCGCTCTTTTACTTGTTCATTTGCAAGCATACTCTGCGCATTGGCTCCGTATCAGCCTTGTTAAAGTGAAATTTCTTGATCACCTAGGCTGGTTGTTCACCCTGGTAAGCAAGCCGACCAATGCTATGTTGTCGCATTCGTCCATGGCATCGAGGGACGTCAAAAGAGCGTCGCGCAAGCTCGCTTGTGCCGTCGGAACACTAGTAGAAACTGCTTTGGTTGCTGTGTACCCAACCCCCCTAACACATACGCTCGCTAAGGCAGGAAGTCTGGCTAGGTGCTTAAACACCATTTCCCATGTTCCAGAGCGTAGACCGCAGTCGTTTAGATATAGATGCTCGAGCTGCATACCTGACAGTATAGTCACAAGTTTGTCCTCGCAAAACTCTACCCTGCTTAGCACCAGCTCTCTTAGGTGTGTTAGAGGCACATCCGCCAGACCATTCAGATCCAGCCGATGGGTGGCGCATATGTGCAGTGAAGTCACATTTGGCGCCATACTGACGAAACCCACAACGCCACTTGCCGAATGCGCATTCGGATGTAGGGTTTGTATGCTGCTTGTTGACTCGTAGAGGTGTGGCGAACCGCCATCTCCACTCTGATCCTGGATCTGCACTTTCAAGCGTCGCAGCTCAATTGTGTCCAATGTTGGCTTCCGCATGTCCGCCATTTCTGCAAGATCGAAGGTCAAAGGTAAATGAAGCTCTAGGTCGGTCAACTGGCCATCATGAGCTCGTGCTAGAAGGCACAAGGTATGCCCAATAGTGCGGGAGAAAAGACCGCGCAATTCCTCCGGAAATAGCAGTGACTGTCGCCATCCCATGGACGTCGTGCATCCCCATACTTGAAGAGATTGCAAACTCCTAAGTTTCGTCACAGCAGATGGAAGTATGCATGCCAATTGGACCAAGTTGCTTCTAAGTGGTTCAAAATCTGGCCGGTGCACGCCATACTTTGGGGCTACGACAAGTTCCTTTACATGTTTGCCGACTGGGTTCTCCGCAATGTTGGCTAAGTGCTCGAGAGAGTTGGGATGTCGGCAAGTAAAATCATAATGTACTTTCGTCGTACGAAAAAGTTTCCGGGTGGCACAGCAATTGAAGGCACGGCTGGTCAGTCGCAGTGCTGCGAGATCCGCAGTCGGCTGTGTCGCCGAGCGGTCAGCATCGAGTATGTCGATAATCTAAGTTAACGAAGCTGTTAGGCAAATCAGAGAACTTAATCCGTGGACGTCGCACATAGTCTTACTATGCCAAGAATCTCGGCACTCAGCAGCCGGATGGTAGCCATGTTAGCCGGTATGTCGCATATCCCAAGTCGTAAGTTGCAAGTCGCAAGTGGCAGTGAGTTAATGAACTTAAGTCAAGTTGATTGACTATCGGAGGGAGTGGGGGTGGAGAGTGGGCAGGCGATCGATTCGATCGTCATTGGTCATTCGTCTTTGCCAGTGACCTCTGAATCATGTGGCGTCGTGCGGGGACAGCCAGCGCGCGGGGGGCCGGGTCAACCAACCGACACCGTGACATTATGTCACTATGTATTGTCCCCGATCGCTGCTAGTCGCCGACTACTGGACCGCTTGACCGAGTCCCGTTAACTTGACGTGACGTAGGACCTATATGAACACACAGCTCACCCCGCTGCACAGCCTTTTTACTTCGATGTCCAACGACCTCCTAGTATCTATCCCAATTCTAATCCCCTGCCAACCAAATCCACCATGTGCAGAAAATCGACTTGCAACACCTGCCGTAAGCACATTGGCCCTATTGACTTTGATCATATTCATTCGCTAATCAAGTTCCCCAACTAGATAGGGCGACCTGGTGGGGATGTGGCCAACATGTTCCGGGCGTTCTCGATGACGTCTCCGCAGACCAGCGCTGCACCTGCACTCCACAGGTCGAGAAGAACGGAAAGAATTATCCTCCGATGGGTCCGAAACCTGAATGAAGAATCGTGTCCGTCGATGTGTCGGACTGATCGGTTTCTAGGATCTGGGTTGGGAGTATTGAAAAGCGTTTTGGGCTGGAAGGGCTAAGTGACCAATTGCCCAAAACCTAGTGCTAATACGAGTACTACATGGCCTAAATGTATAAACAACATTATTACCATGTTAGAAACTGTCAACTCGTATTACTCAAATTACATGCTAGTTACTTGTATTAATTTCTTTCTTCTAGTCTATATTCTTCTCATTCTAATAAAAGTTCTTTCTACTACTTCCTTATATTAAGATCTTTCTATTAGTCTATATTTTACCTATTCTAACCTTAATATCTTACAATAACTATATATACTATATCTTCTTTAACTATATTACTACCTAACTAAGAAAATAATAAACTATAATTATACTAGTTATAATACTAATCTATTTCTCTTCTCTTCTAAGACTATATCTATAAGGAGTATTAGTAGACTACTTAAATATAGCTCTTAGATATAGTAGAATAGTATAATATATAAGAATAGAGTAATAGTAGTATAATATAGTTACTATATAGAATAATCTATAAAGTATTAAGTATATATATATTATATACTTAAGTAATACTTTATACTAAGCTTCTACTATATATAATATAGACTTTATATTATAGGTTAAATTACTTAAGGAAGATTTACTAATCTAAGTAATAATACTCTATATAATAACATCTATTACTCTTCTATATTAGAGTAATAAGGTATAATACTAAGTAGACTACTATACTATATTACTTATAGTAATACTTACAATTCTCTTTAGTATATAGTATAGCTAGTTTTATTAGATAGAATTATATATAACTTATTATTTATACTTAGTAATTAGAATCTAATATATCCTTACTTTATTAAGCTTTAACTATT
>PXOE01000255.1:0-13967 GCA_003012245.1 Microcyclospora tardicrescens | reverse complement strand
GATGGTTAAGGCGACAAAGTAGAGAGTCGTGTTATTTTAATCACTAAGTATAAATAATAAGTTATATACGATTTATCTAATAAACCTAGCTACGCTATATATATAGGAGAATCGCTAGGTAATCTATGTAATCTATGTTGCCTACTTATAGAGGTTAGTAGTGACCTATGTGCTCTATAGAGGAAGGAGGTCAGAGAGGTCGTAGCTAACCTTAGAACCTGTTCCGTGCTCTATACTTTGTCGCCTTAACCATCCTCTCTATAGAAGATCTAACAAGATCATAGAAGAGCTTAACAAATAGAACAGTAATTAGTATGCAACATTCGATAATGATTGTAACTAAGCTTATATAGGATAATTTATTAAGAGTTTAGATAAGATTAGTATAGCTATATATTAGAAGGGCATCTTCTAAATCATTACTATCTAGCAAGTAGTTTGTTACCTAGGATGTATTAATCTCTGAAGATAATTCGAAAGGCATTGCTTACTAAAAGCTACTTTATAAAGATTTATAACTATAAACTAGATATATAATGTAGTAGATAATCAAAGCACTGTCTATTACCTATTGCAAGCTGACACTGTTAGTATATATATGCTATTAGGACTCTAAATAGAGTTACTTAAAACAATCCCTCCTCTACTTGCGCCTTAATGCTTGCATCCTTAAAAGACTTAATAGCCTAACTAGAATACAGCACATTAGCTTATACGAGCTTTTCTATTCTAAAGCCTTTCCTTGCTAATTTACGGCTTATTGCATTAAATTACTGTTATAACAACTTAATACCTAAATAAAGGTCCTTATACTACTATCGCAATATTCTGTTCTCTTCTACAAGCTACTAGTTCTGCTTATAGGATTTTTGATATTAGAAGGCTATAGAGCTTTTTGAACTACTCGCGGCCTTGCTTACATAGAGGAATTAGCTAGATAGAGGATGCCTAGCCCTCTAGTATGTTCTGTGTTTGATCTACTACTAAGGATACATCGTTAACTATCGTTACGATGTAAGTCGTAGAACGAAGCTAATCGTCGATCCTTATAGAGTTGTTATAGGTTATTACGAGCTTTAGATGTTAGATGTATAACTATCGAGCGTAGCTAGGACTATAACGATTGTTCTACTAGACTAGAACTATAGTATGAAAAGGCTAAGAAGCGATGTATTAGGAAGTCAACTGCATAAGACATCGTAGTAATAAGTACACAATCGTCCGCCCTACCTATAGCCTCTCTATTTTGTAAGGGCTGTTAAGCTTGTCTTGTATCTAAGGCTATTAATTCCTTATAAGACCTAATAGGATAGGCTTACTAAACTAAGAAACACACAACAGATAGTGTACGCATAGTATGATACCCCTGTATTATAGGTCTATTGTCTAATCGTCGTTAACGTAGGATAATGTAGCATTATAAGCTAGATTACTATTAGACCTATATTAGTATCTACGTTTTCCTGTAACTGCTAGGCATAAGGTGCATAAGAAAGCGCTTCTACACATCTAACTCTTCGCCGACTGTTTAGTATCATTAAGGTTAAGAGTGTTTTAATATGTAAGCTTTTATCGAGGGTCTTTTATAATAGGTGTTAGTAAAGAGAGAAAGGGATGTATAAGCACGACTACACTTTACGACATGTTGTAGTCACCTATAGCTAGACTTAAGAGCTATATTACTGAACTATCTATTGTAATAGCTAACACACCTCCTTATCTACTTGTCTTATCTGCCTTAGAGTCTCCTCTTAGTATAGGCTTTCGCGATCGATCGTTGCTGCCCTATCTGTATAGCTTACTAAAGTATCAGCGAAGTTTAGATAGCGTCTTCTATAGGATAAAAGTCCTATTAATGTTAGCTATAACATATTATTCCTAAGTAGTATTATAAAGTATTACTATTCTTAACTGTGTTTATCTAGCTACGCTAAGTACTTCGGTGTTACGTGTTGATAAGGTCCTTATAGTCCTTATAGTCATTATAGCTAAAGTTAATTAGGAACTACTCTACTACATTATTCTTTGTGTCAAACTCTAGGAGCATGTATATAGCATCGAAGGACTAGGCACTCTGCTCTCTTTTTAAGTCCCGGCCTAATTTCTTCTTCGAGAAGAGATCGGCAGTAATGAATGGTCGAGATAATAGATCACTAGGAATATTTTTGACATTAGCCTAGATGATACACTAATCTTACGAGTTCAAGGTAGGGAGCTTAACGAGGAACATGTAGAGACGATGTAAAACGCAATCTAACGACGACATATATATGTATAGAGCAGAAAGTAGCTTTCCCTCTCTACAAATCCTACGTCGAAGGGAACGTTTAAGGCTTGCTTAATATCTTCGACATTTTCGTCGGATTCCGCGAGGCAACAGATCAGGCAGCTAGAACTTTGACTCGTGAGCTCGCGACTAGGTCCGCGCCACAGCAAACGTCAGCCAGCTGTTCACTTTCACCAGGATGTCCTCCGGAATTGCTAGACACAGTAGGTGTCGTTGCGACAAGGTTAGATCGATGCCCATGGTTTTCGCTGTGGTCAGGTTTCCATAGCGCGAGTAACTCACGAGGTCGGCTTAAGGCAATGCTTGAGCAAGGCACAATGGCGCACAAAAAGGACCAGCGGACCCACATGTATTTAGGTCCGGGTGCTTCCTGTGACACCGCAAGTTTACATGCTCTTTTCTTTTTGTGTTGTGCAGCTAGTCTGACGCAGCGTCTGCAGCGTCCAGCTTTCCGTAGGATTATTACCTTCGTGGTACAGGTCTAGGTTCTGTGTTGGTGGAAGAGTTGAGGTGCAGCACACATAAGACGGCGGAAGTAGTGGCGCCCGCACGACATGCATCATTGATGTCTACCGTTCGCACGATCACTCTCCAAGATGGGCCCGGCGGGCACGCTGCGTAACCTCGCTCCAGCGGCTTAAACAGCCTGAAGGTATACTGCCACCCAAAACATGAGCTCTGCTGCATTCCACTATTCTGCTCCTCCTCTCTCTAGAGCACATCATGTATTCTACTTATCTACTGCCTGAACCATCACTGAGCATTGCCTCGCACATACTGCCATGACACTTTGTTGTCAATTCAACGATAGTAGAAACACTCTACAAGTATTTATAGCTTAGATACAGTTTTCCGAACCTGCGGGCTCCCTTCGCCCATCACGATCTCGTCTTCTCGATAGTACGGGTTGAACGTGATCTCGTTCAGCGGATTCAATCGATGCGCTCGATTATAGAGATCTTCGTATACCTTGCCATCGTATCGTCCTAATGCGCTGTCAAGGAGGAAGTCAGGGATCTTCCATGCATCCACCAACCGTACAGCATGCGGTCGAATGCTTGCCATCAGTCGCTGGATCTCTGACGGGAGCTGATCGAGGTCCTGGTTAGACACAGCGTTTGCGCGTGCAAAATCGCGAGCTTCGTTGTCCATGGTGTAGAACGAGAACAGCCGAAAGAGTATGACCAGATGTTTTCGAAGGGTTGCGGAGACATTAGACCGATGGTCGGAGATGGCAGTGAAGAAGTTGGACACGAGTATGGATTGGGACTCGGCATGACTGACTTGGCGAAGCTGGATCAACATGCTGTTCCAGCTACGTTTGCGGACCTCCCGGTCGACGTACGCACGGTACGTGAGTTCCCGAGAGCGGCGCCGGAAGGCCAGTACGATATGTTCGTCGTGCTCGAGAGGCCGCAGCACTCCGACTGCCTGACCGTGCTCTTCTGCTAACCATATACGACATTGCTCTTCTAGCTCATCTTGTGGTCGGGACTGATCCTTGCAGGCGATCGCGGCAGCCATACGCTTGATGAGATAGCTGGCGGTCTGCTGAGTGATCATCCAGTTGTCGCCTTCTACGGTCGGTTTAGAGAGGTAGTCATTGTTCAACTGAATGAAGCCGCTACCCCCACCATATCCATGACCGCCGAGCGCTCGTCTGCACGTTTCGATGCTGTTGGCTGCCAATTCGGTGCAGAGGCTCTTGAGGCCCGATGATTGTGCATGTAACAGCGCGAGTTTGCTGAAATCACCCTGCTCGATCTTCGCACGGGTAGAATCATAGAGCTGATGCATCGCCTCGCCAGTATAGTGGAGCGCAAAAGCTGTTGCCAGAAGCGGTAGAATGCGAATCTGCACCGTTGGATAGTCCAGGACCGACAACTCTGGTGCGTCTTTGTCTTTGGCGTCTCGATCAGGAAACTGTCGTCGGATTGCTGTGTAGCGTACTGCGATCGTCACGGCCCGAGCAATGATCAGCCTCGCATGCATGATGATGGCCGCTCGGACATGAGTCAAGCTTCCATAGACGACCGCCGGATTTGATGGTTTGCTGTATGTGCCGGTGTTCGGATCGATGCGAGAATAGTTGGACAACATTGCGGAGTGTGGTATGCGGAACTGGTTGAAAAGCATGTAGCCGTTGTCCATTGGAGCATATCCATATTTTGGACCAATGTCTCCGACGATGATCCCATCGAGAGGCTTGTGGGTCTTGAGATCACGAATCTGTACGATGAAGGGATGAGGTCCATGGTTCACAGGCTCTGCGGATGCCGATGACCCCGGGAGCAGTAGTTGCGCGACAACAATAGCATGATTGGCCGTCCGGCCTAGGGTCCCATTCCACCATTTGCTTGCCGTCAGTGTTGGGCTATGAATGATGAATTCCTGCGTGGTTGGGTCCCATCGTGCTTGGCATTCGAGCCCTCGCACGTTGCTGCCATGTCCGAGTTCTGTCTGCGAGTGGAGGAGATCAGCCCAAGCAGCCTTCACGCTCCTACGATGGTAGACAAACCTGTGCGTAGCATCCGATGACCTCCATTCTCTCAATCTTCGGCATCCAATACGCTTTTTGCTCTGCGCTTCCCTGCTCGCTCACCGTGGCGATGAACATGGCAAAGTGGACCATATATGGGCTGACGTCGTCGCACAGATACTGTGCCATGCCTTGGTCTGCTGAGCTCCATTGGTGCTGGTCTTGTAGCCGACGCAACGTTTTCGCTCGTGCAAGCCCCAAGCGATATCTTTCAGGGCGAGACAAGTTCAACTGCTTGGACTTGGAGAACAATGTATCTGCTTCAAGTACCGCAAGAATGCGATCTTGACGAGTCAGGAAATCATCCCGGGAGAGCAGATGACCCGCAAGCTCCTCAATCGGGACATCCGACTGTGAACGTTCTTGGGCAAGAAGGTAAGGTCCACTGGGAGAAGCTGGTTTCAGATCATCAGAAAAGTCGGGCATTGCAAACGATCAGCTCAGTGAAAATCGGGAGGAATCATGGGTTTCTTTCGTCTCAACAGGATGCTGCTAAAACTGAATATGGCTGAAGTCAGCAAAGGTCGTTGTGGTCTTCAATTCGATCCTGGCCACGACGAATCCCGAACAATGCGTTAAAACTTGAAGCTGTATCAAATGTTAGTACTACTGGGTACTCCTGGAGCCTTGTAAGTTTGTGTCACAGTTTAATACGTTCGCGTTAAGGATAAGTTCAGAAGCTAATGAGCGTCTTGAACAGTGAGTTTCATCTTCTCATGCGTGGGTCAATATGTTTCTTGACCGTGCTGGAACTTTGGTATAGCCGGGCTGTGTACAGATAGACCCCGCAACCGTAAAGTGAGCAGTATCGGGAACATCGTTATTCCCGCGGGCGAACCTGCATATTCATGGCACTACTGATGCTCAGAGCATTGTGCACCGGCAGCAGAATCTCATCTGCAACAAATTCTCTGAGGCTTGGTCGTTGGTATCCATGTCGAGCTGTCGCTAGCGATGAAGACGGCGTGCAACAATTGAGCGAATCTTGAGGGAATCCAATGCAGACACCACCTAGGACAAAAAGTGTCTGACGATACAAGACTATCTCCCGAGCTACCTCGTACAGGCATTTACAGTCGGGATCAGATCAGATTGATCTTGAATCCCTCGACGAGCGATAGACATCTTGCCAACGAGCGCAGTGATCTGGCACATTAGTAACAGCATCGAGTGACAAGTCCTGAACATTCACATTCTACATCCTCAGGGCGGTGAAGCAACTTTGACCAGATTTCATAAAATCATGTCTGATGCCGAGGATCGAACATTCCATGTACCGGAACACCGTGGACGAAACATTCTCCCCAGTCATTCACTTTTCTTCCGCTTGTTGCGCCTTGCCCACCAGACGCCGGCACGACTTTGCATACGAGATGACAATGCCAAAGTCGAGGCGACGCACATTCAGCTCCTGTCAGATGTCCTGGCGCTTCGAACTCGGCTAGACGAGTCAATGAGTGACGAAGCGCGGCAAGCGTTGAGAAATCATCAAGAGGTATATGTTGCTGTTCTAGCACCTGGGGGTTACGAATACACCGTCGCCATGCTCGCTGCCCTGGCCACCGGAGCAGCTGTCGTGCCGCTGACAGTCGTGATCCCACCGGAGGAGGCATTCTATTTTGCCCATAAGGCACGCTGTGTCAGCGTTCTAGCCTCATCGGGAGCATTGAAGCTGGGTCTGGAGCTGGAAAAGTTGATCAAGAACAGGAAGCCGTCGAATCAGTTCACCTGCGTGCCGATCTTGCCTTCGATCTTGACGTCTCCGCTGCACCCTAGCCAGATACTCATCTCCACCGACCTCTTCCTGTCTGATAATGATCCCGGCGTCGTGATCTTCACGTCCGGCACCACAGGGCCACCTAAGGGTTCCGTAATGCGACGAGCATACATATTTGACGGTGCACTTGCCGTTGCGGACCATTACCAGGTTACTGCATCGGATGTCCTCCTGCATGTTCTCCCGGTGCACCATGCCACAGGCCTTGGAATCATGTTCTTCCCGTTCCTGATATGCGGGGCGCTGATCGAGTTCAGATCTGGACCATTCTCTTCAGAATGGTTGTGGGACCGTGTGAAACGTGGCGGGGTGACTGTATTCAGCGGGGTCCCAACAATCTACATGAGGATGAAGCGACACTTCGAGCAGAGCATCCGCAAACGATCTGATGTAAACGAATTCGTCGCCGGAGCACGGCGGCTGAGGGCATGCCTGTGCGGCACTTCCGCACTACCAAAGCCAATCGCCGACTTCTGGGCTGGCATCTTGGGTCGAAAGATTCTCCTGCGCTATGGCGCCTCGGAAATCGGTGCCGTCTTTAAAGTCGAGCTGGACGATCCCCATGTCCCGGAAGGATCGGTAGGGAAACTCTCTGCGGGATGTGATGTCAAGTTGTCGGAAGGCGACTCGGGAGAGATCCTCGTCAGAAGTCCTGAAATGTTCAGTAAGTACATCTATGACTCTTCGGCGACTGCGGCGGCGCACACGGTCGAGGGCTACTATCGGACCGGCGACATCGCCCGGCGGGAGGGCGAGTACTACTTCATCGAAGGTCGGGCTTCGGTCGACATCATCAAAAGTGGTGGGTACAAGATCTCAGCACTGGATATAGAGCGCGAAATCCTAGGCTTGGAATACGTAGCTGAAGTCATGGTCGTGGGCATCCCGGACGAAGAGTTTGGGGAACGAGTAGGTGCGGTTCTCTGCTTGAAGGACGAGGATGACTTGGGACAGACTGCGATCAGCTTGACGCTTGACCGGCTTCGGCAGGACCTCAGGAACAGATTGGCTGGTTATAAAATGCCTACTGTGCTGCGAATTGTTGAAGGTGAGCTGCCCAAGTCTGGGACAGGGAAGGTGGTCAAGAAGACACTTGGCCCTGGATTCTTCCCTGCACAATATCAGAGCTTAAAAGAGGTGCAGGTGTGGCATCTGCCGGCGGGGAAAGCGAAACTATAGCATAGATGGATTCCAGTAGCATACCCAGGGCACACCAGAGCCGGGTTCGGAGAATGGCTACGAGGCGGGAAGAAATTGACATGAAGGAAGTGGTTGAGCTGTGAAGGATCCATGCTTCAGGCATGTTTGCAAATCTGAATGGACGACTTGTCCCTAACGCAAGAAAGCATGGTCTGGGTTTTGGTCGAAGAGGCTGCCTTTATCCAGCCATCATGGCGGTGAGGCTGCGCCTGATGACGACCTGTCATAGCCCGGTCGTCAGTCCAGCTCGACTCGTCTCTGTAACTCTCAATTCACTGGTGCAGCGAAACGCGCCTTGCGTCTTTCCGCCGCCTCTCGATCCTTATCTGTCATCCAGCTGTCAGGTCCGTTCGTCTTCGCAGCCGTCTCTCTTGACACACCACCTGCTTCTCTTCTTCCCCTCCCTCTACCAGGCCCGCCGCGTGTACGGTTCTTCTTCCTGATGCCGCCATCCTCAGCTGGACCTTGCCCGTCAGCTGCCCTCTTCTTCACTTCCGACCGATCGGGAAGCGCCTTGTTGAGCAGGCCCGGCAAATCAGCCGTGCCGAATCGCTTCGCCCGTTCGAGTGCTTTGATTTCCTCGCTGTCCTCGGGCATGCCGAACTTGCGCGCTCGTTTCTTGCGCTTCTCGATTTCTTCTTCCAGCGTACGCATGGCTGCTCCTGAGGAGAAGTCCTTTTCTTCTACCTTGGGTTCACTAGCGCCTTCTTCTACGCCTGATTTCGCTTTGGTGGTCGTTTCGTCTGTGGCAATGTTGGTCGTAGACTGTTGTGGTAAGGCGGCCGGCGCGCTGCCACTGTCGCCAGTGGGAGCTGAAACCACGGCCGCTGCTGCTGGTTGTGTCACGGTCGCGGTGTCAGCTGCTGGCTCATCATCCCAGTCGATCTCATCTTCGACGGCGGGTTTGGTTGCGGCGGGCGCTGTGGTCTGCGCGTCGTGTTCCTCGAGACGTTTGACGAGATCGGCTTTCTTGCCCGTATGCGGAAGGCCACGATCCTTGCAGAGGGTCGCCAGCTCGTCGTTCTTTTTCTTCGCGTACTCGGCCATCGTGATAGTTGGTCGTGTGGGTTGCACAGGCCGAGATGAAGAATGGAATGCGAGAAAGATTGAAGGTGATGCTGGCCAGCGCGTGAACGCTTGCACGTCGCGCTGACGCACAGCGCTACTGTCCTGGGGTTCTCGGTTGTTGCTCGCCAAGCCCTACTCCATTAGTAGCTGTGATCCTCGTCATGCACATCAAGAACATACCTACAGAATGCGTGGTCTGGTGAGGTCTGCTATGCGCTGGACATGGCCCGATCAGTCTGTATTCGGTGTTAGACGACCATCTTCCTTTCAAGCAAAACTTGGCCACAAGTTCAGGTGACTGTACCGCCAAGATACTGCAGACGAAGCGTCGCGGGGAGGGACCGACTCGACTATGACCACATTCGGTAACTGAAGCACAACACGCACGCGTCTCAGAGGCGCACACTTGCTTCGAAGTGTACATACTTCAACCACACCCGTCCAAACTCCATCCAACAATTGTATGATTGCCCGCAATGTCTCTCCCAGCGGATCATGAAGCTCCCCCGTCCCCAGCACCCTCGCCGCCCGTCGGGTCTGCCCCGGGACCCCGCGCGATCGCCTTCCAAAACTTGTACACGTCTGCCATCGCGCACATCCTCCAGACCTGCTCCTATGCCAACTTCAGCGCATGTTGGCCTACGCCGGCCGCGGCGGTCCCTGACATCATGCAGAACGTCCACGAGCAATTTACCACGAAACTGGACGAGAACTTCCACCGGGAGTTCGCGAACATCTTGGAGGATCGGAACGTCGTCCACAGTCTGAACGAACTAGATCGATTGGTGGAAGATGCTCGGAAGCGCAAGGAAAAGGCTGCAGTGGAAGGTAGCGAAGGCGACCGAGCAGAGCTTCCCACACCGTAAGTACAGCCTGATGCGGACCATTTCGTGGGGCATTTCTAACAGCGGTCAGACCGCACACATGGCCGCCGGCCTCGTTGTACCTGTCAAATCTTGCGCCAACATTATCCCAACACTCGGGAAGCATCTCTGCGGAGCAGTCAAACATCGAGACCGAGAACGTACAGCTGTTGGCTCAGGTGATGCAACAGCGAAAGGAGATATCATCGTTGATGCAGAGGCTGGAACACGTGGTCGCGGATCTGGACGCGAGTGTTACTGCCCTGAATCAACAGCCAGTGGAGATGGACGAGCTGAGCGAGGAATGCCGAGATGTCGACGAGGAGCTACGATTGGAACGATGACGCTCGTGAAAAGAGCCACGATGATCGATATTTCCATGCTTGGCAATGGAGGATGGCTGTTCACTGAACGACTGCGTGTTTTGATGGCCGGGAAGTCCAGGCTGTGACTTAATACGGTATGTCTACGACTGACCGTTTGCCGTTCAACACATGTCATGAGTGATAATGCAGTTGTACTGTCAAAGCATGGTCGCAGCGCGGACAAATACGAGGACTCGCCAGATCGCCGGTCGGAGCCGTGTAGAGGAATGCATCAAGAACTGAGACGGGCGAGCTTCGATGATATACTGCTCGACAATATCAACCGAGCACCGATCCTTCCCGCAACTAGGTTCACAGCAACATCAGATATTAGACTACTTCTTGGCAGAGCCTGCTGGTCCAGATTTACCTTCTGCACCACAAATGGCACAGAAGGTGGATGTGAACACGGAATAACCTAAGAGGTCAACTTCTCGTTCTGTATCTCTGGTAAAGTACCTGAGCTGCTTAACGAGGTTGGTTGAATCGTCTTCAACCCAACGACGCTTCAGACATGGAGGGAGCCAAGCAAGGAGAACAGAGTTTCATGCTAGGATGCGAGATGCGGAATGCTTCAAGACCAGTCATTTGTTGTTGTTATCCTTCACATTGACAGTGGCTCGACCCTCGGCACGTGACAAGTCCAATACGGTTTCCCAAAATGGTAGACAGTGGACGAAAGGCATAGAGTAATGATGCAATGATATGATTCATATATGACTAGTACGAGAAGTAAAGAAAAGACCACGTCGTATGTACAAGTGAACGCCGTAGAATGCATAAAGGAGGAGATACCCGAATGACCATCTACTGTCGTCGAACATTAACCTCATTATCGGTCTATGCCTGGGAAGCGAAACCGATGGTTGGGCTGTCGGCACCGTCGGTCTCGGAGAACACGACGTAGACGGCCTTGAGGAAGACGTCGCCCAGGATGGTCTGGCCGATGCCGGAATTGGACTGGATGCCGCCGAAGCAGGTGCCGTCACCGTTGGGGGCGAAGTTGATGTATGCGCCGGGGATGCTGTAGGTGGCGCCACCAATGGAGATGTAGAAGTCGGGGAGCGTGGTGCTGCAGTCGAAAACGTAGCCACCGTAGGTGCTGCTCATCGACGCGCCGGAGACGTTGCTGTAGTAGTCCTGGACGTTGGCGTCAGGGATGTAGGCAAGGGTGGTGCCAGTGTCGGCAATGGCGGAGCCAATGTCGTTGCTGAGGCTGTCCGGGTCGGTACCCGTGGAGCCAGCGGTGAAGCCCCAGAAGCCTTGCGAGTTGTCGACCTGGTTGTAGGTGATGTCACCGGTGTACTTGGAGTCGTCGATGTAGCCGAAGGTGTACTCGCCGGCGGCCTGGTATTTGAGATCGGCGGTGAAAAGTGGCGAGGCCAGGCTGCTCATGACGGTGTCAAAGAAGGTGGTGGCCTGGTTCGGGGTGACAGTGTTGATGCTGCTGAACGCCATGCCGATGAGACCATCCTCCTGTCCACTGACGAAGGTGCTCGATGCAGAGGTGGCGGCTTCAACGGCTTGCGAGGTGGCCGTCACACCACCAACCACAACGGTGTCAGCGTAGACGGTACCGCTGGCCCCAGATCCATCGCCGTAGCCGATGTTCCAGGAGTCACCCTGCTCCAAAGTACCACTTTGGCTTGGGTCGTAGAGGTTGTGGCTACCCTGGTCTGCCGAAGGGGTGACGGTGGAGAAAACCCAGCTGGTATGTGTTAGCAAAAAGATCTCAACGCGCTGCTCTCCAAATTGGGGAGAAACTTACAGATCCGAGCTGCCGGTGTCCAAGTCCAGGTTCAGCGTGTTGGAGCCAACTTGGACCGGGATGAGGTAGGCGGCATCGTACTGCTCAGGAGAGGCAGTGACCGTGCCACTTTGCTGAGCATCGGCGGCAGCCTTGACGACATGGGCAGGAGCAACGGCACCCTTGCTGGCGTACTTGTTGTAGGTCTTCATCATGGAGAGGGGACCGCTCTTGAAGACGGTGCCGTTGGTGGCGACTTGTGCGACCTTGAATTGGGAACGGCCATGGAGCTGGGTGGGAGCCGCAGCAGCCAGGCTACCGAGTGCCAATGCGGCGGTGACGGCCTTGAAAGAAGACATGTTGGAGAAGCGAAGGTGGTTTGATGGAGCGAGTGTTGCTTGTTGCTGTGGATGCTGGGGAGTGATGTCGGTCTTGTTGCTGGCAGAAGACATCCAATATATAGCCCTTGATCTCAAGAGTACCATCCCAGCCGGACACTGCCTCCCTCAGCCCTGCAATCATACCAAGGCAATGATGAGCGTGGAAGTGCCCGGATGGGATGGTAACCTGAAGCGGCGATGCTACTGGATGGAACCTATATGAAGCCACGGATCTGCGACATGCAGGTACCTGCCCTACGCGGCGTAGCATGGGCACCACTCGGCGGGAAGCGTGAGGTGAGGGTGAGATTGGTCTGTCGCTCTCACGCATGCTGCCACTAATCTCATAGCTCCGGAGGCGAGCGTGTGGATGGTCGATCACCAGGCTCTCTGGCGCACAGCATCGCTAAGCGACTTGGCGAGCATGCTTGGTATTGCTTGTCCGTGCCAGGCTCGCCATCGGAGTCAGGTGGTGAAGCACACCAGTGTGGCGAGGTCGTCGAACGCCGTGGCTGGAGCTTCACAAATAGACTGACTGCTGCGGTGTTGTATTTTGGGTCACCAACACTTCCTCGATGGACCGCAGCGCAGCGCAGCGCTCCCCCATCTCAGCACTGAGCTGCACGAGGGGCGCGGCTGACGTGTTCGTTGCTGATCCGCATGCGCGAGTGGTCGTTAGCCTTCGGAGGAGCGTCCATGTCGGCCAAGATCTGCTGGCGTTACAGCACTGCGGCATGTCTGACGGCGTTATCGTCCTTGATTGGCGGCGGCGGTCTTTGCATGATTGCGCCACACTGATCTGCGCCGAAGGACGATCGTTTCATGTCATTCTAGCGCGATCCTGCGGATGGTCTCACAGACGGTTCGTCGTCTATCCCAATGATCAATCTCACTGGGCAAGACGGCCTGCCGTGGAGTGACTGGATGTTGGCGGCATGGCCGTCTGAGCGAACGGGCTCTCCACACCGATTGGGTCAAGGTATCATTGCGTTTCGTCAGCCGCCTGTGATGTAACCACAGCCGTGTCACCTGGGGCATCCAATCTGGGGTTCCTCCTGGAGACGGCAATGATGTTGCGATTTAGGGGGTAGATAGCACGGGCGGTGAAGCACAGTATGCATGTGCGCGATTTTTGTTCGAGTTCGGAGGATTCGCGCTGGTGCAATGTAACTACATGAACTGAGAAGGCCTCATTGCTCGATTGCTCGCAGGTCAAGAGTAAGCTGCCTTCGGGAGCAGCCACTAGCACTATTAGATATTCCACCAATCAAACAACGGTTCAGCATGAGTGCAATCGTCACTACACCCTTCGCCCCATCCAACATATGAACGTTGATGCAAAGGTTGCTTGACTTGTAGGCTACAGGTAATACATGGATGACTGGCAAGACCGGGCGTTCTCGCAGAAGCGTCTTCCGCATCGTTCCAAACGCGGTGAAGTCCAAGCATTCGACGTCAGAAAGGCCTTCGGTGCGTACACCATCTCCAGCCATGCCCTGGACCGTGCTGGAGCTGCAGCCAAGGTGTTTTGTTCCTTCGAAATTCACGGCCTTGACGAGACCGGCGGAGCGCTCGTGGGGAGCTTCTCGGGAACCGGCACGACTGCTGGGGTTGCGCTGCTGACAGGCAACCGGAAATTGCTGGAGGGACTGGTGGCGGAGTACGAAGATGCTGAGTCAGATGCGCAGGACCCGGAAACAGATGGAGCAGCAGTAGCAGAAGATGAGGAAGCTGCTGGTGA
>PXOE01000249.1:0-16015 GCA_003012245.1 Microcyclospora tardicrescens | reverse complement strand
AAAATGAGAGACACTGCTTTTGAGATAAAAAGCTCTACGCCTTACTTCTTACCCTGGTTAGCAACAGCCTTGATGGCTTCCTTAGCTGCCTCGGGGTCAAGGTACTCGCCAGCCTTGGTGGGCTTGAAGTTCTCGTCCAGCTCGTAGTACAGCGGAATACCGGTAGGAATGTTAACACCTACGATGTCATCGTCTGAGATGCCTTCGAGGTTCTTAACCAGTGCACGCAGTGAGTTACCGTGTGCAGCAACCAGAACGGTCTTGCCTGACTCGAGATCGGGCTTGATGTCTGACTCCCAGTAAGGAAGCATGCGCTCAAGAACGTCCTTCAAGCACTCGGTGCGAGGAGCGTTCTCAATGTCAGCGTAACGAGGATCGTTAGCCTGTGAGAACTCATCGTTGTCATCGATAGCAGGAGGTGGCACGTCGTATGAGCGACGCCAAGTCATGAACTGCTCTTCACCGTACTTCTCAAGGGTCTCAGCCTTGTCCTTGCCCTGAAGCGCACCGTAGTGGCGCTCGTTCAAGCGCCAGTTGCGCTTTACGGGAATCCACAGGCGGTCTGCTGCATCCAGCGCCAGGTTAGCGGTGTTAATAGCGCGACGCTGCAGTGAAGTGTGTACAACATCGGGGAGGATGCCGCGCTCCTTAAGAAGCTCGCCACCTCGCTTAGCTTCTGCCTGGCCCTTTTCGGTGAGTGCAACATCTACCCAACCGGTGAAAAGGTTCTTTTCGTTCCAGTCTGACTGTCCGTGACGGAGCAATACTAATTTATAAGTCATGGACTCATTATCTCACTGAAACCCCACACAATGGAAGTAAAACCAACCTTAAATCCAAACAAACGCCACACGTTTTAAAAAGACTTACCCCGCCCGAAATTGCCGTTTGGAGTATAAAACATACCCACCATGGCGATTTCACACGGGGTAAAGCTACTAAAAATAAAGGACGCTAGCGGCGGCGTCGCACAGCCACAGCGGGGCGGACGTCCGCTAAAAACACACCGGCAGCGGTCGCTGCAATCAGCATAATAAACAGCGACGAATGACCGATTCGAGCAACCATCAAAAGATTCAGCACAAGCGCTACAGCACTTGCACCGGTTACTGCCACCCAGAATTTCTTGGTGCGCTTAAAAGCTGACTCGTACGCGTAATCGGTAGCTCGCAAAGCCTCAATGAAGGCATAAACTCCCATGCCACAAAAAATTGCGGCCATTGCGAACTCAACAACTAGCTGAACATAGTAAATAAGAAGAAGAGGACTCACAGAACTAATCTACCGTTTACTTGCCCAGTACCGAAAGTGCGCGGGTGAGGTCAGCGTAGAGATCCTCAACATCTTCAATGCCCACGGACAGACGCAACAGGGACTCAGGGATAGAGTGCGGCTCAGCACCGTGACGACGACGACGCTCCACTAGAGATTCCACACCGCCCAAGCTAGTTGCCGGCGTCCAAATCTTCAAAGCTTTAACGACCTCATCGGTTTGCGCGGCATCCGCATCGAGGGTGATAGACAGAACCGACCCGAAAAGATTCATCTGCGCGGCCGCACGTTCATAGCCCGGATCGCTTTCAAGACCGGGGTAACGCACAGCGCGAACCGCCGGATGCTCGCTCAAACGCCGCGCCAACACCAGTGCAGAGTCAGATGCCTGTTTGACGCGAAGCGCCATGGTACGCACACCGCGAAGGCCCAGCCACGCCTCAAAAGGACCGGCAATTGCGCCGTTCGTCGTGCGATGCGCGTGCATTGCCGCGCGCAAAACCTCGTGAGAAGTCACCGCAATACCCAACAACACATCGGAGTGACCGGCAATCGACTTGGTCGCTGAATGAACAACAACATCTGCACCGAGAGTCAGTGGCTGCTGACCCAGCGGAGTAGCGAACGTATTATCAACGGCACTGACAATTCCAAGACGCTTTGCGGCACTCAAAATCGCGGGCAAGTCACCCACCTCGAGCATGGGATTGGTGGGGCTTTCCATCCAGAGAAGCACCTTCGGCGCCGCGTAGTTAACGTTCTCAGGCGTCGTACCGCGTTCAGCAGCCGCAGCCTCAAGCTCAGCAATCACAGACTCAGTATTCTCAAGGTCTAAACGCACCAGCTTGGCGATACCGCGAGCCTCAAGATTCTTAGCCAAAGTAACAGATGCCATGTAAGTGTGGGCTGGCATCAAAATGGTAGAGCCAACAGGCACAAGATCTTGAACCGCAGCAATCGCAGCCATACCTGAGGCAAACACCAATCCCGGCAAGGTGGCACCTTCAAGATCAGCGATAACCTCTTCAAGACCGTCCCAACTATCGTTAGAAAAACGGGCGTAGGTGTTGATATCAGAACTACCCAGCTGATAGAAGGTCGAAGACATCGTAATGGGCGGGTTCACCGGCGCATTTTCAACGTGGGCAGGACGCCCACCGGCAACGACGCGCGTCTGCGGGGATAGGTTGTTCTCAAGATTATTCTGTTCACTCATGTATTTACTGTAAGACAGGTAGCATGTGCAATGCGATGAAAGCTCAATAAATGTTCATGCGGCAGGCCGAGTAACGAAGCCACGGCAACAAAACCCGGGCGCAGCGTCCTCGCCTGTTCTTGATACCCTTAACAGCGTGAACAACGCGCTCAACTTTGAACCAAACACCGTAGACAACCGTGACTACCCCGGACTCTTTATCGTCTTTGAAGGCGGTGACGGCTCGGGTAAATCAACGCAGGTTAAGCTACTCGCTGAGGCCCTGAAGAACACGCATCCTGATATCGTCGTTACCCGCGAGCCCGGCGGCACAGATATTGGCGAGAAGCTTCGCTCCCTCGTGCTCGAACACGGTCACGGCGAGGTGGACGCCCACACTGAGGCTCTTATTTTTGCGGCGTCTCGCGCGGCACTGGCTCACCAGCTGATTCAACCTACGCTAGAGCGCGGCGGCATCGTTCTATGCGATCGCTACATTGATTCTTCTGCCGCCTATCAGGGCGCAGGACGCCAACTGGGCATCGAAAACGTAGTCAATTTGAGCCTGTGGGCAACCGAGAACCTCACCCCCGATCTCACCATTTTGTTGGATGTTCCGTTGGATGCAGGACGCGCGCGCACCGATGCTCGCGGGGCAGCTGACCGCATGGAATCAGAGCCCGATACGTTCCACACTGTTCTGTACCAGACCTTTAGTACCCTTGCGGTTCAGAACCCTGAACGATACGCCGTCATCGATGGCACTGGAAGCATCGCCGAAGTTCATGCCCAAGTACTATCAGCCGTGCACACTAAACTTCAGGAGCAAGAATGAGCGTGTGGGAATCCCTGATCGGCCAGGGCGCCGTTGTTGAGCAGTTGCGCCGCGCCGCCGCTCTAGACACCCCCACTCATGCCTGGCTTTTTAGCGGCCCCTCAGGTTCAGGACGCGAGGACGCGGCACTCGCCTTCGCTGCCGCTCTTTTGTGCGACCAGCCCAACCCCGCCGATCGCGGATGCGGGCAGTGTAAGTCCTGCACCACCGTGCTCAGCGGCAGCCACGCCGACCTCACGCGTTTTCGAACTCAAAACGTGAGCATCAAAATTGAAGAAGCCCGCGAACTAGTCACCCGCGCGCAGGACCGTCCCTCCGTAGGACGCTGGCGCGTCATCATTCTCGAAGATGCAAACCGTATGCCGGAGAGAACCTCCAATGTGCTGCTCAAAGCAATCGAAGAGCCACCACCCCACACCCTCTGGTTGCTCACTTCACCGAGCGCATCCGACGTTCTCATCACTATCCGCTCACGCTGCCGACCGGTGAAGCTGAGGATTCCCCCGGTTGCTGATATCGCATCTTTGCTGATTACCCGGCACGGAGTTGAGCCGGCACTCGCTGAACACGCCGCACGACTTTCTCAAGGCAACATTGAAACCGCTTTGCGCCTGTCTACCAGCACCGATGCCGCCGACGCCCGCGCACGCCGCGAAGAGGTAGTGGGTATTCCTTTGCGTCTGCGCTCAGCATCGGCAGCAATTGGCGCAGCCGACCGCCTGATTACCATTGCTGAAGAAGAAGCCGACGCGGACGCGTCCTCCCGCAACGAAGCCGAATTGCAGGCACTCCGCGACGCTTTAGGCATTGCTGAAGGCGAGCGCGTTACTCCGGCGATGCGAGCTCAAGTTCGTCAGCTTGAAGAGGATCAAAAACGCCGAGCACGCCGTATTCAAGCCGATACGCTCGACCGTTTTTTGGTGGATTTGCAGACGTTTTACCGCGATGTGCTCACCCTTCAGCTGGGGACAGGCGCGCAGTTGGTGAACGCGCATCTTGCGCAGCAACTCACGCAGTACGCGGGTGATACCCGCCCCGAAACAACGCTGGCACACCTTGACACCATCGCGGTTACCCGACGCCGCATCACCACGAACGCCAGCGCACGGCTCATGTTCGAGGCAATGATGACAGCGCTGATGAAGCGGTAGAGCATCATCATGTGTAAGTTCAAGAAGGTCTTACAAGGAAAAGAGCTTTATCTAGATATCCCTCATCAGCTCATCAGTGAAGACATACGTACTTTACTTGAGCTTGAAGTAGAAGAGTTATCGACTGTTTTCGGATGCGAAGTTTATTTTCAAAAACCACCCGCTTATGCTCCGCGTTGGATTTTTCGACCTCGTCACCAAGGTATGGATGCCGCAGAATTAGAGTGGTTTCCGGGTACAAAAGCTCTAATTTCGTATGCAGACAATGAAGACGAGGCACTTCAAACGTTTAGTCTTTTGCACACTCGTGCTCGTACTGATAAAAACTCGGTGGAATACAGCCCTCCGTGTACTACGCAAGAAGCTGCATATTTAATACGCGATGAAGTTCTCAATACTTTCCCTCTTTCGAGCTACGAAAGATTAACCCCGTGCAGTGGGCCAAACAGTTTGATGAACCTGCCCCAAAGGATTGGAATGAATTCAAGTATTGGGCGCAGAAATTAATTGCTCAATTGCAGGATGCACACACATCAATCATCGAAAATCGTTTCTCGGGATTTGTCCCTCCTTACAGAGGCCGTCTCTATGAAACGGGCATCATTCTGGATAGGGTGCCTTTCAACAGTGATGCTGACCAAGCAGGTGTAGCACCCGGGTGGATGGTTAGAGTCGAAGATTCCCTGCGTTGGCTTACGACAACTGGTGCTATACCTCAGCAATACCGTCAGATAGCTGCTAGAAAAGCATTAACGGTAAACCATGATTATCAACGATTTACCGCTTTTAGCCCGGACGGTTCTCAACAGATTTCGTGGGATGAGAATCCGCAACAACTCATTCTCAGGGATATAGTTGACGTCAATCAGATGGATGATTGTATTACCTATATAGGGCTACGCTCTTTTTCACCTGTGCCGGGGCTTTTATCTCTCTTTAAAGACGTCTGCGCAAGCTCCTCAAAATATTCACATATGCTTCTAGATCTCCGAGGCAACGTGGGTGGAAGTATAGTATTAGCGCGCGAACTTCAGTCCCTTTTCTTGCGTGAAAAAACGCAGATTGGTTCAGCCTCATTCACTGACGGATGCGGACATCTCGGACCAGTATTCGCTCGGTACACTTGTCCTTCTTCAAACGCGCGATGGCTCGGAACACTCGAGATTCTGATTGACTCCATGACATACAGTGCAACAGAAGATTTTATCCTTGGGTTGAAGGGGCTTTCCCACGTTTCTGTTCGCGGCGAACGCACCGGTGGTGGTAGCGGACGTCCCCGCTCAGTGCCCATAGGGCCAGACCTTTCACTTCGTATTAGCACCGCTATAACCTTTGAGAAAGGTGGTTCTCCCGTTGAGCATTTCGGTATCGAACCAGATGTTGCAGAGCCACTGCGCTAAGTGACTTTTCTTCTCTACTGCCTATAGCCCACCAGCTTAATTGGCTCACCCGCATCCAAGGAGGCCGGTACATCTATGATGCGCTGGTTGCTTGAACCGCGGAAGGCCAGGTTCGAGCTATAGCGCGACTGGATGAATGGTCCGTCCACTAGAACATCGAGGTGACGCAGGAGCTCCAGCTGGTCTTCTCGCCCCGCGCTCATGGATGCCTGCAGCTGCTCCCAGGTGTAGCCTGTCCACGCCCATACGGTTTTAGTCGGCAATCGCTCACGCACCTTGCGCACCAGCTGTAAACACACGCTCGTATTGAGCAGGGGTTCCCCTCCCAGCAGGCTCAGTCCGGCTACATACGGTTTCGCAAGATCCTCCAAGATTCTGTCTTCAAGCTCCTGGGTGTAGAGGTTTCCGTAGCGAAAGCTCTGTGCAACTTGGTTATAGCACCCCACGCAACGAAAAGGGCAGCCCGAGACGTACAGAGCGCACCGAACGCCCGGGCCGTCCACGAAAGTAAACGGCTTGTAGTCCGCCACCATTGACCGGCTCAAGCGCGCCGACGACCAGCTACCATCAACGGCCGGAAGGCTTCTTGGGCCATCAGTGATTTCTTGTAATTTCATCTTTTCTCTCACCAAAACGGTTGTCTCTCGGCGGGAAAGCACCGAGCAGCTAACCCGCGTCCTTCGCCATATGCTTGACGCGATTAATGATTTCAGTGTGACGCCCGTGCACCATAGGACGCTTGACCGGATTGCCCAGGTACCCGCAGGTGCGCTTGACGACATCGCATGTATCGGGATTGGTGTTGCCACAGTCGGGACATCTAAAACCGTCGGCAGTCGGGGCGAACTCGCCTTCAAACGAGCATTCGTAGCACTTATCAATCGGGGTGTTAGTGCCCAGGTACGCTACGCGGTCGTAGGCAAAATCCCAGACAGCTTCTAGGGCTTGGGTATTGTGAGTCAGCTGAGGGTACTCGCAGTAGTGAATAAACCCGCCGGATGCGTAGACCGGGTAGTCCTTCTCAAACTCCAATTTTTCAAAGGGCGTGTAATTCTTGCGGATATCGAGGTGATAAGAGTTGGTGTAGTAGTCCTTATCCGTCACATCGGTGACAGACCCAAAACGCTCCTTATCGAGGCGACAGAACCTATCAGTCAGTGACTCTGATGGCGTTGAGTACACCGAATACCAAGGCCCGTTTGCCTGGTTTTCACGCCTGGTGCTGGCTTTCAGACGTTCTAGAATTTCTAAGCTGAACTGCTTTGCCTGCGCATTTTTCTCCCACGCGGGGCCAAAGAACAACGCGACGGTTTCGTAAATACCGATATAGCCCAAGGACGCGGTGGCTCGCCCATTATCGAAGAACTGGTCGATGCTCTCCCCCTCGCTCGCGCGAATCCCAAAGGCGCCGTGTTTGTAAAGAATGGGTGCATTGTCAATGAGTGCTTCGCGGCAGCGTTCAACGCGGTAGCGCAAGGCACTCATGGCAAGCTCAACGCGTTCTTCGAAGAGACGCCAGAAAGAAGCGATAGCTTGCTGACGTTCTTTATCACTGAGATTTTCTGCCGCGGCCTGTCCCGCAATAACCTGCGCGCTTGCGGTTTCAAGAGCAATACGAGGCAGGTTCACCGTCACTACCCCAAGGTTCATGCGTCCGGAGTTAACCTCAGCACCTGATGCGTCCGTCCAGCCCTGCAAGAAGGAGCGGCACCCCATAGGGGTCTTATAGCTGCCGGTAATCTCGATCAGCTTTTCATAATTAATAACGTCGGGATACATGCGCTGGGTGGAGCATTTCAGGGCAAGCTGTTTGATGTCGTAATTGGGGTCGGCAGCTTCAAGGTTTGTACCGCGTTTGAGGCCAAAGACAAGCTTGGGGAAAATTGCCGTGTGCCCGTCACTCCCAATGCCGTCCAAACGCACCTGCAAAATCGCTTTTTGAATCTCACGCTCCCACACACCTGTGCCCACTCCGAATCCGAGCGTCACGAATGGCGTCTGGCCATTTGAGGAGTACAGAGTGTTGACCTCGTACTCGAGGGACTGCATAGCGTCATAGATATCTTTGGCGGTCTTAGCCGTGGCGAACCCTGCGGCATCGGAAATACTCCATGTGGATGCCTCTACAAGATGCTTTTCGTAGTTGAGAGAGGCGTAGGGGGCTAGAACCTCGTCGATACGGTCAACGGAGCATCCGCCGTACTGGGAGCTCGCAACGTTAGCGATAATTTGGGCAATCTGCGCGGTAGCGGTCTGGATAGATCTTGGTGACTCGACGTGGGCGTTACCGATGGTAAACCCGCCAGAGAGCATGCCTGCGATATCGATAAGGCAGCAGTTCGTCATCGGCTCAAAAGGAGAATAATCCAGGTCATGAAAATGGATATCACCGTCTAAGTGTGCCTGGGCAATCTCGCCCGGAAGCATACGAGTTAGCGCGTACGCTTTGGCAACCGCACCCGCTGTGAGATCACGCTGGGTGTTGAAAACAGTGGCATCTTTATTGGCGTTCTCGTGCACAATAGCGCTATCACCCGCCCGGAGATTCTCAATAGCCGCTTCGATAGCACCTGATTTTTTCAACAACATCTAGTGGACTCCTTAAATTTCAACCACTAGATATAGTATTTTTACCGTTTCTGTGCTTTAGCCACAGAATGTCTACGCGTTGATTGAGGTTCTCTAGGTACAACAAACCTTTAGCTTGTCTTGATGCGAAAACCCGCGAGCGCGTATTTGCTGTGTAAAGCAAAACTGACAGCAAATTTTTTACGAGCTAACAGACGGCGCGTCATATTCACCCCACTCGTTGCAGACCACGAACATCTGAGGCCTAAGATAACCTCATGCCCCAAAGTACCCCAGCACCGCTAGCGCATATCACACCGCTCCAACAACTAAAAGCCGGCAAACTAGCCATTCGCTTGCCTCAGCTTTTCATCGGTCTGATAGGGTTCGGTTTCTCATGCGCACTCATCATTGAATCGGGTCTCGGTGCTATGAGCTGGGATGTGCTCACCCTAGGTCTAGTTGAGAAAACAGGGTTAAGCTACGGCGCACTAACCGTCATCACGTCTTTTGTGGTGCTGTTACTGTGGATTCCGCTGAAAGAAATGCCGGGTCTCGGAAGTATCGCTAACGCCGTTCTGGTCGGAATTTCCGCTGATATCGCACTGCGTTTTATTCCTGCCCCGAGCAACCTCCCAATGCAGTGGGCCTACGTCATTCTTGCAATTCTTGCTTTTAGTTTCTTTGACGCGCTATATATCGGCTCAGTTTGGATCAGGACCAAGAGACGGTCTGATGACGGGGCTCATGCGCATCACCGGGAAACCTGCCGGAATCATCCGCACAGTCCTTGAAGTTACCGTTGTCATTATCGGCATACTCATGGGCGGACAATTCGGCCCGGGAACCATTTTGCTTTCGCTCACGGTTGGCCCCATCATCGGCTATTTTCTTCCCAAAGTCACCGTGCGATTAGAACCTAAAACCCGCGTCCCGCACTAAAACTTCACCATGTAAAAAGGTGGCACCTTCTCAGTGAAGATGCCACCTTTTGAGTTTGCCGTTCAACGACTAGTTTCTAAAGCCATGCACGGGTGAAGGAATACGGCCGGTACGTGCGATAAAAGCCTCAGCACTCGGTGAGTGAGTGGGCATAACCGGCGCGCGTCCTAGCAAACCGCCGAACTCCACCATGTCACCAATTTCAAGACCCACGGCAGGAATCAAGCGAACCGCGGTAGTCTTGTGGTTCATCACGCCAATAGCGGCCTCGTCTGCAATCATGGCTGAAATAGTGGACGCGGTAGTGCCACCGGGAATTGCCACCATGTCCAGACCAACGGAGCAGATCGCCGTCATCGCTTCAAGCTTATCCAAGCTGATTTTGCCAGCCGCTGCGGATGCGATCATACCGATATCTTCTGAAATCGGGATGAAGGAGCCCGACAGACCGCCCACGTGCGAGCACGCCATCAGGCCGCCCTTCTTCACCGCGTCGTTCAGCAAGGCAAGCGCCGCCACAGTACCGTGTGTGCCAACGGTTTCAAGGCCCATTTCTTCTAGGACGTGCGCAACGGAGTCACCAACCTCAGCGGTTGGTGCCAGCGAGAGGTCAACGATACCGAACTCAACGCCTAGACGCTTTGCCGCCATCGTTCCAACCAACTGGCCCATGCGGGTGACCTTAAACGCCGCCTTTTTGATAGCCTCTGCGCACTCGTCAAAGCTTTCACCGCGCACTTTCTCCAGCGCACGCTTGATAACACCGGGGCCAGAAACACCTACCGAAATCACGGTGTCAGCCTCCTGCACACCGTGAAAAGCTCCCGCCATGAAGGGGTTATCGCTCACAGCATTAGCAAAGACAACCAGCTTAGAGCACCCAAAACCGTGCTGGTCAGCGGAAAGATCTGCGGTTTCGCGAATAACCTCTCCCATACGCTTAACCGCGCTCATGTTAATACCGGCACGCGATGAGCCGATATTCACCGATGAGCACACCACGTCAGTCTCACAGAGCGCGCGCGGAATCGAAGACATCAAAATCTCATCGGCAGGAGTTACGCCCTTATCAACCAGCGCTGAAAACCCACCGATAAAGTTCACGTCCACAGCCTTTGCTGCAGCGTCTAACGTCTTTGCGAACTCAACATAATC
Organism: Microcyclospora tardicrescens; assembly: GCA_003012245.1. NCBI lineage: Eukaryota > Fungi > Ascomycota > Dothideomycetes > Capnodiales > Microcyclospora > Microcyclospora tardicrescens. The sequence goes on along the minus strand of PXOE01000249.1, from coordinate 5,497 downwards.
GGTGTCGCTTGAAGCACCCGCCACCAAAGCAATCGGAGTTACCGAAATACGCTTATTAATAATCGGGATTCCCAGCTCAGCTTCAATGCCAGCGCACACCTCAACTAGCTTTTCGGCACGAGAGGTAATTTTGTCGTAAATCTTCTGACGCGCTTTTTCACCGTCAGAATCGGCACAATCCAAAAGAGAAATGCCCATGGTCACGGTTCGGATGTCGAGTTTGTCTTCCTCGATCATCTGAATAGTTTCAAGAATATTTGCGTTTGAATCAGTCAACACAGTGATGCCCTCCTTACAGCGAGTGCATCGCTTTGAAGATGTCCTCAGACTGGATGCGCACCTTAACCTTCTGTGCCTCACCAACCTTCTTCATCGCGTCCTGCAAATCAGCCAGGTTCTGAGTGTTCTCGTCAAATGAACACTGCATAATCATGGTGAAGTATTCGTCCATCAGTGACTGCGAGACGTTTTCGATGTTAACGTCCTGTCGGGTGAGCTCGGTTGCCACAGCGCCCACGATACCGGTGTGATCCAGGCCGGTCACGGTCAAGATAATTTTCATGATCACTTTCTTCCTCATTGAAAAACGATTGCTTGCATATACAACCATGATAAGCAGAACACACCGCTCCCCCGCCACTTTTGTTTCTATGGTGGACGGTGCACTTTAGAGGATGCAGCTCACAACTGTTGAGTTTTATGACTGTTGCCTAGTCAGAGACTGAAAGAGATGACGAGGGTGGACGCATGCTTATTACCGGTTTGTTAGTTGGCGCTGCCTTTGGTTTCGTGCTACAGCGCGGGTGCTTTTGCATTACTGGCGCCTTTCGAGATGTGTGGGTCTCTAAAAATTCTTGGTGGCTCGCCGCTCTCTTTGTAGCGATTTCTGTGCAAGCTATTGGGCTTGCTGCCTTCAATACCTTTGGAATTCTTCCCACCGACTCTGTTGCAAGCGCGTTTGCGCCGTTTGCGACTATTGCCGGCGGGTTCATCTTTGGCTTCGGTATTTTGATGGCTGGCGGATGCGCGACAGGCACCTATTATCGTGCAGGTGAAGGCCTCGTGGGTTCTTGGTTTGCTTTGATTTTCTACGCACTTTTTGCAGCAATGTTCAAGACTGGCCCTTTTGCGCAGAGCACCGCTTTTGTCCGCAACTGGGGTGTCACGGAAAATGCGACGATCTACCAGTCACTCGGTATTTCAGCGTGGGTGCTGGTAGCTGTCTTATTGGCAGTAACCGGCTGGTGGACCTACCGTAACCTCACGCGTCCTAAGTTGCCAATGGCGACTTTGCCTCCTGAAAAGACCGGTGTTGCGCACCTACTCTTTGAAAAAGCGTGGAACCCCTATATCACCGCTATCTTGATTGGTCTGATTGCTCTTGCCGCCTGGCCGCTGAGCTGGGTCGCAGGACGCAAATGGGGACTGGGCATCACCGGCCCTAGCTCTAACATCGCAGGCTACCTCACTACCGGCAACGTAGAACTCGTTGACTGGGGCGTATTCTTAGTGCTCGGCATTCTAGTAGGGTCATTCATTGCCGCTAAAGCCAGTGGCGAATTCAAGGTTCGCGTCCCCGATTCAAAGACCATTGTTAAATCGATTATTGGCGGTGCCCTCATGGGCTGGGGCGCTTCCTGGGCTGGCGGATGCACCATCGGCAACGGCCTCGTTGAAACCTCCATGTTCTCCTGGCAGGGCTGGATCGGTCTCATCGCAATGATTCTGGGCACCGGCGCCGCCGCCAAAATCTTCATCATGCCGCGTAAAGTTGGCAGCCCCGCAGCATCCTAAAAATTCTGAAAGATAAGGAAAATACTCATGGCACAGCGTGTACTTGAAACCGACGGCTTGGTCTGTCCCTTTCCCGTCCAAGAAGCTAAGGCAGCTATGGAAGAAATGAATCCCGGCGACGAGCTCGTCATCAACTTTGACTGCACCCAGGGCACCGAAGCTATCCCGCGCTGGGCGGCCGAAAGCGGTTACGGCACCAAAGACTTTCGCAAGCGCGGCCCCGCTGAATGGAGCATCACCGTTATCAAGGCGTAAGCATTGAAAGAGCACAAAGGGCGGTCGAAAACGTTGAAATTTTTCGACCGCCCTTTGTGCGCGATAGCTTAGCGATGCGTGGCGATGTAGAGCTCGCCGCATCCTGAAATTCTTGTAGTTACAGGCTCACCGATGTGCATCACTGACTCGGTACCGGTGACCTCAAAACTTTCATCACCGGTAAACACGGTAACGTTGCCACCGACACTCAGCAAAGTAGAAGTGCCCTCAAACGTGTAGTCCACAGGCTGATTTTCAACGCGAATACGGGTCACGCTCAGACGCTCATCCCACATGGCATACACGCCGGTACTCTCGTTCACGGGCTGAGCGCGCTTAATCGTGGGGGCATCCTGATCCGTTGCCAGCACCTTAATAAGCTCTTCAGTATCAATGTGCTTAGGAGTAAGACCGGCTCGCATCACGTTATCTGACGGGTTCATCAGCTCAATTGCGGTACCCTCAACGTAGGCATGCACCTGCCCATCGGGAGTAAAGGCAGAATCACCCGGGGAAAGTTCAATAAAATTCATGACAAAAGCAACGAGCAGACCCTGATCGCCGGGATGCTTGAGGCTCACCAGTTGCACCAGCTCAGCCGCTTTTCGCACCAGCTTACTGGCATCCTGCCCCTGCGTAATCTCAACGGATGCGCGCAGTAAGTCGTTCATTGCTTTTTGCGCTGCTTGCTGGTCCAAACGCAGGATGCTAGTCAGCAGTGCCTTAGCATCCTTGACCGGCAGTAAGCCTTTGAGCCAACCAGCGTCAAACGTGACAGCAAGCTCTTCAAGCTGCGCAGAATCACGCACACCCGTCAAAATCTTTACATCAGAAACAGCGATAACGGTCTCAGGCTTAGAAAACTGATCCTTGTAATTACGATGCGGCGCGTCCAAAGCAATGCCGCGCGCGTTTTCGTCGGCAAAACCAGCCTGCGCCTGCTCATCGGTCGGGTGAACCTGAATAGACAACGGAGCATCAATAGCAAGAATCTTAAAAAGATACGGGAAAGTATCGCACGAGCGGTTTTTACCCAAAAAAGTATCAGGATTATTCTCGACCAAAACATTCAATGCCGTGGAATCACCGGCATACTCAGCAACAGAAGGTGCCGAAGGATGCGCACCAACCCACACCTCAGCCTCAGGCTGATCCGTAGGCGCTGGAACACCTCGCATCTGCGCTAAAACAGTGTGAGAACCCCACGCATAATTTTGAATTGGATTATTCAGTCGAAACAATTCACCCATAGCTTTAATCCAATCATAGACGTGAGTTCTCAATCATATTTAAGCACCTTGAAAAAGGCGTGTTTATCACCATAATAGTGTGCTTTACCCGAGCAAACCTTATATGCACCGATAGAATCAATATTTATGAGCACTGTAGATTTGAATACTTCTTTTAAAGCGTATGATGTTCGCGGCATCGTTGGGCAGACCATTACCGCTGAAACCGTACGCGCAACCGGCGCCGCTTTCGTTGACGTCATGGAACTAGCGGGAAAGACCGTTCTGGTCGGCGGCGATATGCGCCCCTCATCCCCCGAATTCATGGACGCTTTTGCAGCCGGTGCAACTGCTCGCGGTGCAAACGTTGAAAAAATCGGTTTGATTTCAACCGACGAACTCTACTTTGCATGCGGTGTTGAAAATGCTGCGGGCGTCACCTTCACGGCGTCGCATAACCCCGCAGAATACAACGGCATGAAGATGGCTAAAGCAGGAGCTGTTCCGGTTTCATCTGAAACAGGCCTGTACGACATCCGCGACCTTGCGCAGAAGTACCTCAATGACGGTGAGATTCCCGCTGTTGACGCGACCGGCACCGTTACCGAGCGCGACATTCTCAAAGATTACGCACAGTACCTGCGTAACCTCGTTGACCTGAGCGGCATCCGCAAACTCAAAGTTGTAGTGGATGCGGGCAACGGCATGGGCGGCATGACCACCCCCGCAGTTTTGGGCGATGAAATCCTGCCCGCCTTGCCGCTAGAAATCGTTCCCGTGTACTTCGAGCTGGACGGTACCTTCCCCAACCACCCCGCAAACCCGCTGGAGCCTGCAAACCTCGTTGACCTGCAAAAGGCCGTAGTTGAGCACGGCGCAGACATTGGTTTGGCATTCGATGGCGATGCTGACCGCTGCTTCGTCATCGATGAAAAGGGCGAGCCCGTTACCCCCTCAGCTATCACCGCTTTGGTAGCTGAACGCGAAATTGCACGCGCAAAGGCCGAAGGCAACAACGAACCCGTCATCATCTACAACCTGATCACCTCAAAGGCTGTACCCGAACTCGTTGAAAAGCTCGGCGGACGCGCAGTCAAGACCCGCGTAGGCCACTCCTTCATCAAGGCTGTCATGGCATCAGAAAACGGTGTCTTCGGCGGCGAGCACTCAGCTCACTACTACTTCAAAGACTTCTTCAACGCAGACACCGGTATGCTCGCGGCCATGCACGTTCTGGCAGCACTCGGTGAAGTTGACACCCCGCTCAGCGAACTCGGCGCAAAGTACTCGCCCTACGTCGCATCCGGCGAGATCAATTCAGAAATTGAAGACAAAAAGGCAGCTGTTGACCGCGTACGCGAAGCTTTTGCTGATCAGCCCGTGACCGTTGAAGATTCAGACGGCACCACCTTCACTCACACCGAAGAAGGCTGGTGGGCTAACCTGCGTCCGTCAAATACCGAGCCTTTCTTGCGTTTGAACCTTGAGGCGCCGGCCGCATCCACCATGGAACGTGTACGCGACCAGATTCTGGCTCTAGTGCGCGCCTAATTTGACGCGTTGACCTGATTCTAAACCGCCCGGTGAGAATATCTCGCCGGGCGGTTTTGTACACCGGATTTCTCTGCGTACACCGATTATCGATGTACGTGGGGAGAATCAGTGTACGAAGACCCAGCTACACCAGCATGTTGATCAGCGCGATGGTTCCCACCGTAATAATAACGACGCGAAGGACGGGCGCCGGTAGCTTGCGTCCGACCTTAGCTCCCACGAGCCCGCCGAGAGTGGAGCCGACCGCGATGATAATGACAACCGTCCAATCGATGAGCTCCGAAGCACACGAGATAAAGATAAAAGCGGCCAAAAGGTTCACCGCAGAGCACAGAAAATTCTTGAATGCGTTGAGAGTTTGCAGTGTAATCGCGAGCATCATGCCCAAGGCTCCGACCATCAACACACCTTGCGCAGCACCAAAATAACCTCCGTACACGCCCAGCAAAAAGACAACAATCCAGGTAAGAATGGGACGCTTCACCGCGATAGGCGTAGACGATAGCGCGGGGTGCGGATGCGAGGTTCCCAGCTTTTCAGCGGTGCGACGTTGTACCCACGGGGTGATCGCCACCATGATGATTCCCAGCAGAATAAGCAGTGGCACGGCAAGATCGAAGACGCTGGAGGGTACAGCGCGCCGGTAGCTCCGCCCACAATAGACG
>PXOE01000245.1:0-15728 GCA_003012245.1 Microcyclospora tardicrescens | reverse complement strand
TCCCCACCCGGCTCCCGCCACACCTCCAAGGAACTCGGCATGAGCCAGCTGCTCGAGGAGCAAGAAGCGCGCATCCGCACCATCGAGAAGCACCTCTTCGCCGAGAAGCAGCTCACCGCCACGCTCGAGGAGGCGCTCGTCGACCTCGAGACGTCCGCCAACCGCACCAAATCCGAGATGGAGAACTGGCGCAAGAAGTGCACCGGCCTCGAGGACGAGCTCGTCGGCTTGCGCAAGCAGCGCAGCGAGTCCCGCGCCAGCCTCCAGGCCGTCGAGGAGGAGCGCGAGATGCGCGTGCGCGCCGAACGCGCGCGCCAGGCGCTCGAGCAGCGCATGGCCGAGCTCAACTCGAGCAAGAACAAGAAGAAGAAGAGTCAGCTCAATTGCTTCTAGGTGGGGCAATTCTTGTTTTCATTTCCAATATGCGAAACAAACGGGGTTTGGGGTGTCGGAGTTTTTTCTCTGTGCTTTTTTTTATCTGTCGGAACTAAACTATCAACGATGATGACGAAAGAAGCGTATGCGCATGGTCTGGGGGAGATTACTTGAGTCTTCTCTTCTTGTCGCTCCCTTGAGAATGTCGACAGTTTTTGGGGGAAGGGCGAGAGTGATAAGATACAGGAGAATTGAAGCAAAGCGAGGGCAGTCGAAAGTAGAAGGAGAGAAGAAGGAGAGAAGAAATGAAGGAAGACGATGAGAATTTTGAGGATGGACAGAGCGCGAGGGAAAAGCGTCCCCGTCCTTCATTCATCCTGCCATCCATCCATTGCACACACCCTATATACATACCCATACCCCCTCGAGCCTCACGACGTTTTTTGTTTTTGTTTTTGTTTTTCCCGTTTCTGCTGCTTAGGCGGTTCGAAATTTAATAGCTTCACCCCCAGCGAGGTTTTTCTGCTCACTACTTCTTCTTCTTCGACTTGCTTCTTGCTTCATTCGCCACGAAGCGCGATCAGGCGCTTGGGGTTTGGGGAGGTCCGGGTCTTCGTCCGTCTGTCTGTATGCTACTTTATCACGTATGTATGTATGTAGTATACCACTATCTGCTTTCTATCATCTATCATTGTGCTGTGTTCTGCTCTACTTTGTTTCTGTTTCTGTTCTTCAGTGCCTATTCTGTTCTCCAGTGCCTACATACGGTATCTGTTCAATAGGACAACAGTTAAGCTTCTTCTTTTTCCCATGCTACGGTGCTTAGATGTTGACGCCCGCCCATTCTCAGCTGTCATGTACAGTGTGATACGTAACGTGTAACATGTAATGTAGAATGATAGTACAGTGCTTCTCCTTCTCAATCCCTTCTCACGCCGTCACATCCCTGCGCAACATATCCAGCACAGCCTGCGGATCGAGTTCTGCCTCCACTTCCTGTTCTCGTTGTGGCATTTTGGCATCACCACGAGACGCAAAACTTCGAGCATTGTCGCCGCTGCGCCGTGTTGAAGTCGAAGCTCCTTGGTGGTTAAGAGTCAGACTCCGTTGGGTATCGGCGTACACCGATGCGAGCATGAACTCGGACGGGAGATCATCTGGTCCTTCGGGAAGGACGTAGATCGTGGGATACTCCTGGACCAGTCGATGGCGTAGTGCAGCTGTGAGCGTGTCGTTGTTCGAGACGGGGTGGAGGACACGCTTAGGAGTCGCTGTGTTGGGCTGGAAAAGGTAGAAGTGTCGTGGCGGTGATGGTGGTGGTTGATCGGTGGTAGTAACTTCGGTGGCGGTGTTTTCTGACAGGCTTGCTTCTTTCTTCGAGTCAGGATGTGCTTCGTTCTCCGCGCTTGGAATCTGTATTCGAGATGTTGCACCAGATCCAAGTGATTGCTTGGTCTCTCCGGTCATTGCCAGACCCTCGCCCGAGAGTGGTGTGTCTGGTTCCAATGGCTTTCCTACACCGTCCGCAGCGTCGTGATCTGTGCTTGCAATCTTTTCCACCTTCGTTGCAGGGATCGCCTCCTCTTCCGCCTTTGCCACTCCACGCTTTCGCTTCGTCCCTCGGACGCCAGCCTCATCCTTCGTTGCTCCCCTCGCTCGATTGTGCTTTTCGACCCTTCGTGACTCGAATAATGCAATGATTGTTGCAGACTCCATGCAATCATGCTGCATCTCCGCCAGCCCGTCTTCACGCCACTCCACCGACCATACCACATTTCCCCTCTTCGTCGGCCGCGTTCGATTCATTTTCTGCCGACTCATCCCGACCGGCGCTCTCTCGACCGTAATCTCATTCTCTGCGAGATATCGCTGTAGTACGCTATCTGGACGCTGACCCCTTGCGATGTTCTTGGACACTTCAGGCCGCACACCAATGCCGCGGCTCTGCACATCAGAACTCGCACGATCCAGCTGCTGCTCGACGCCGCGCAGGTAGTTGTAGTCCTGGTCGATTCCAGCTGGGGTGGCCCATTGTGATTTCTTCAGATAGGTGGCGGGATCCCGGACGCCACTGCAGTTCGCACGCTGCTGATGTTTCTTGTAACATGTCAGAGAGCATGTTTGTGTGCTGCAGCGTGGACACTTGTATTTCGGGGGACATGTATAGCTTTTCTCAAGGTTAGTAATGGACTGTTGATCTATGTGCTTTTATAGTATGAAGTTTACCAAATGCGGCAGAGGTCGGACAGTAGTGCGTCAGCCATCATCGAAATCAGTACGACCTTCACAGTCAGTCAATATTTAAGGTAGGCAATGATAGCGAGGGTGTAAAACCTGTAACACAGATTGCGGTATTCCAAAACATGCCTCGCCGCCAAACATTGATCCAACTTTGAGTGTCACGTGATATGGAACATGCAATCCAAGATTGTATGGAGAGCTGAAGTCGTTGAAGTCCCTTGTTGGCACAGCCACAACTCGACAATTGTTGCAACACGACTTTTCCATGAGCGCCTTCATGCATAGACATACTCACCAAACACAATATAAAAACTGGTAAGTAAGCTTAATCACGTTAGATCGTGTCGGGCGCATGAAGCTTACTGACCTTCCGAACAAGTACGTTGAGATCAAGTTCGCCAAAACATAGGAAATATGGACCAGATGAGGAATTAGACAAGCGGTCGTCACAGCAAGTCTGAGAAGGGATCAGACAAGTGGGACACACTAAGCAATCAGAGAAACTCGCAGGGAAGTAAATGAAGAAGCAACCAGAGAAGTCAACAGGGAAGCAAGCAGGGAAGGAAGCAGGGAAGCAAGCAGAGAAGCTAACAGAAAAACAGACAGTACGAATGCGAAGAGCGTGTTTTGGTACGAAGACGAGGTGTCAGGCTCATGGTCCCGTTCAAGCTCGTTGTCACACAACATAGAGTCTTCAACGACCTGAGCGACAGTGAGCTACAAGCCTTAGGCGTCGGATGAGCAAAGCATATCGATTCAGGCTGCCACTGACCGTTGCGCATTGCGCCCGTGTGTCCACCCCATTTTACCCAGGACATCCTGATTGAACAGTTTGCCAGCATGGAGGTAGTTGGCTTGGCGGTTTCTGTCGCCTCTCTTGCTGCGTTGTTTAAGACCACTATAGAGTGCTTCGGCTACGTCCAGTCGGCGAGTGAGTTTAGCACTGAAGTTCAGACGACTTTCCTTCTGCTCGACAATGCAAAACAGCAATTATCGAAATGGGGCAGGGCTCTTGGTGTGAATGTGCCGGTCGCCGAAACAACTTCCTTGCAGACCCTGGTACCAGACCATGATGTGAAGACGGCCGAAACGCTGCTCCGCCATATTTCCAAACTTGTCAAAAATGCAGAATCGGGAATGTCAAAGTTCAGGTTACAGTTTAGCGAAGAGGCTCAGTCGACAACACAAGAAACCACTCAACCCTCGCAACCACTGCATCAGCGAGTGCGTAATGTGTACCGCCATCGTCAAAAAAGTACTAGCCGCCTCAGGAAAGCTAAGTGGGCAGTCCACGACAAGGAGCGTCTCAATGCTCTGGTTGCCGAAATTAAGAAGCTGGTCGCGGACCTGCTCCAGTTGTTTCCAGCCACAGCGTCAGGCGAACGAGTTATGATAGAAGGGGTAGCACAGAACCGCAACTTACCCAGTGGAAATTCCACCGGTACCGCTACATACCACGTGAGTTATGTATAGAAGAACACGATGGGCTTAGACTTACTCTTAGCAGGTTGTGGGTCGGTCTCAGACCTGGAATAACTACAACGGATCGAAGGTCTTCAACCAAGGCGGTAATTTCACGTTCTCTGGCGACCAGAACTTCTATCTTTGATACTCATAGCTCGCCGCCCACGATTAGCGGGCAGCTGAACTGGCGTCAAAAGGAACATACCAAATCAAATTGCCTGGCACTCAATATTATTGATATATAGGCAAGCCTTGCAAATGGTTGTGAGCCTGTATCTGTGGGAGCTCTCTAGGGGGTGGAGTAGCAGTTGCTATCATTCCATTGACCATGCAGTAAAAGAATGAGAGAGATATCACGATGTGCTAGGTGCTTGATGAGATGTTACAGACTTCCTCTGTAGACTATCGATGTGCAAAGTGACTTATATACCGCTCTGGTGGTGAAGTATACTCAGGGGTTTCTTCTCTGCAGACAGCGATCATGTGCGCAGGACAGCTCGCCAAGCTGTGGCTCAGGCGTCAAGGGCTTGAACAACAGTCTCCTGGGCTAACAGACCAGCCAAGACTTCGTGGTCTCCAGATTGCCAACGTGTGTCCTCTGTGGGCTCCAAAATGTTATCTCCTCGAGCAGCGGAGACAGGAATCAGCTTGGTCCTGCTCAGGTCAGGGACTCGGTCTGATACAACACAGGCATCGAACTTGCTTACCTCTCCTTCGGCCACTCGGATTTGTGTAGCCATTCTGCAAGTGCGGGCAGAACCGGTATAGATGAAGGTGTCGAGCGTTTTACCTTTTCCCTGCACTCCTAGTCAGCCACACACACACAGATGAGCTTCGTTCGTGAGCCTACAGTTTGTCAATGAGCACCATGACCATCGCGCTCTTTGGTAGCGAGCTATCGATGGAGTCGAGGAAGTCAATTGAAATCCTAGCTGGTGCAGTAGCCTCCAATACTATCACTACAACAGCAGCCGTTGCCACATTCTCTACGCAAGATACTGTTCAGTCTTTGTCCTATCAATGTTGGAGGCGGTACTAACCAGTAATTGTCCAGTTGCTTGATCGCGTCTCAAACGTCATAGGTATTCCTTTTGCCTTCAGAAAAGCTGGGATCTGAGTGTAATGGGAGACTCCATGCCTCTGCAGCTCGTCGTGCAGCTGAAGGTTCAAACCACACTGTGGCACGTTAGCGGACTATCTAACACGTCCCGATTTCGCAGCATACTTTGTAGATGATCGAACCTATGAACGTTGAGCGGTCGTCCGGACTATGCGCCAACACTGCGACAGATTTTTCGCTTCGCATGATTGCTCAGGAATGTCGAGGTGACAGATGCAAGTTCAGACGAGAGAGTGGGACAATAATGTGAAGTCACCAAACGACTGCCGTGCCGCGGGGGAGATCACGTTTTCCTAGAGATGGCAAGTCACACATGCTAACGGCACAACCATCACGTACCCTGAAGCTCCTTACCTTAAGGCGTGCGACATGTAACGCATAGCTCCGTGGACATATGATATTCCGTTGTTACGCTCATGTCACAGGTGGGCAGAGCACAGCGTATGTGTCTCGGACACTTCCTGTCACGTGACCATCAGTCTCAAGGTTAGCAGTGGATGAACCAGTTCCTTTGACCATTCACCGCATCACATGTGACAGAATGCCCACAGCACGTTGTATCGTGGCGGGAAAGCGGAGGCAACTTGGGCTCAGGCATTCGACTCACAGCATTAAGCGCCGGGTTGGAGGGGCTCAATGCAGCTCACGCCTAGCTGCAGATAACTGCGGCTACGCACAAACGATGGCATACAAGAAGCAACTCGTTTCTCACCAAGAGTTGGTATACAACAGTTCCATGGGAAAAAGTATCGATGTCGGTCATCAGGAGATTCAAGCATGCTATTGCTCGCTTACACACGCGAGATTCGCATGAGCGTGAGGTAGGGTTTAAGCCAGGAGTTGCAGATACCACTGACTGACCAGTGCATGGGGCACATAGGAGCACCGCGACCGACCTCACATTGCGATAAACCAGCTGGCGGACACTTCAGACGAGTCCGCCGCGCGAAACAGAGTGGGTGTAGTCGTGGCCCGGACTTCCAGCGAACCAAACGAGGCCGTCCGTACCGCCTCCGTGGACCCAGGCGATCACAAGTGGGTGAACCAAGGTGGTCGGATCGGAAATCAAGGTCATGTAACGGTCATGGGCAACCAAAACTTCTACTTGTATGCTGTCTGTTGCTTACGGTCTCTCGATTATTGCTGATCACCCCTGATAGCGACAGCGCCAATTCGCCAAGTCACAACGCTAGCTCAGTCTCAGACTCTGATAGATGTAAGCAAAGCAAGAAGTTTCTGACGCTATACTCACTGACTCTCGACAGCGCTCACGGAGTCGGAGAAGAATTGTCTAGCGCATCTAAGGACGGATGCCTTGTACGGTCGTGAGCCAAAGGTGAATCCGCCACTTGCTGGCACCTTGGAATGGTTCCTACAAGAACAATCATGGCAGTCCTGGGTCTCCACCACAGGTGCTCAAGTACTGTTGATGACAGGACATGCAGGTTGTGGAAAATCAGTCCTGGCCTTGCACGCGATGCATGCTTTAGCCAAAGTTCCACCTAACAGCTTCACCATTTGTAGATACTTTTTTGATGGCACTGCTAGTGCCTCTTGCGATCCTTGCTTTTTGCTACGCAGCCTGATACATCAGATGGTCTGTCTGAAACCGAAGCTACTCAGAATAGTCAGGAAAGCTCTAGACCAGCATGGACCGCAGTCATTTCTGAGTCTTCCCATTCTTCGAATAGTCTTCATGAAGTTGATCAATCACCCAAGACTCGCTCACACGGTACTGATAATTGACGCTGTGGACGAGTGTACCGATCACGACCAAGAGACTGTCATGGATTGGGTGAGCACCATCATTGACACTGCCGCTGCACAGTCAATCAAGATTCTCTTAACAAGTCGACCTGGTAGCTTGGCGGTACGGACTCTTGGAAGATCGCCGGAACGCTTCACACGCCTGCGCCTGGAAGACAGATCGGAGATGCAGCTTGAAGATATCAAGAAGTTCATCCAACAGCGCGTTCGTGGCCTCGAACAGGCGAGCATCTGTCGACCCAACGTTGCCACCAAGCTAATGGAACTTCTGCAAGACAGAGCTGATGGAAGCTTTCTTTGGGTCTCGCTAGCCACATCTCTGTTAGGACGAAGATCATTCATCAAGATTCGCGACGTTGAGCACATATCCGAACAACTCCCTAAAGATCTCATGATGTTATACGCCTCATTACTTGCGCAGATCCCGGAGGAGAATCGAGATCTGGTAGCAAAGGCGCTTCGTATGATAGTTGCTTGCAAGAGACACCTTGAAATCGAGGAGCTGAACATCATGCTATCTCTTGACGGGGATCATGAGATAACCTCTCAAGTGCAAGAGAACTCCTTCCTGGAAAATGCACAAACACTTGAGAATCTCCTTGGAGCATTGGTCAAAGTCGTGGATTCGCGTGTGACCTTGGTTCATCACACCCTCAGGGAGTATCTGATGAGTCACAGACTTCTGAACCAAGTGAACTGGAACCCGATGCGAATAGAAGAACAGGATAGTCTAGACTATGACATCGCAGAGGTATGCATGCGCTATCTCTTGCTGAACGACATCACCCCACCGAATGTACAGCGAGCTCCATCTGAAATGAGTTCCGTTTCGACATCTCCTTCACCTGTCTCGACGGACTCTGCTCTTGATGCTCCCGACGATCCAGGGATGTACTTCGCCACACTGTTCGAAGAAACTGACCCTACAACAACCGAGCTCGTGAGCATCTTTCCCACTAGGTATGCTCTCTATGACTACGCTGCACGGTTCTGGGTGATACACCTCGAACAGTGTCAGTCAAGGGGAACGATTCCGCTGCAAGCTCTTGCGCTACAGCTGTACCAGAAAAGTCATCATCCTTCCAGCTGGTTTACCTATCATGTTACCATGAATGACAACACAAATCATTATCCAAAGCAGTCAGATAATCTGATCCTGGCATGTTATTTCGGTCATGCGTCCATTGCGGAGACGATTATCCTCGGACAGCATGACAAGTACCAAATCGGCGCCGCCTCTTATTGGGCAGCTGCTATGGGACATGTATCCTGCTTAAGCTTGCTTTTATCATATGGTAAAGGAGACGCAGCATCGTGTGATACTCGGGATCGATCCGCATTATCTATTGCCGTGAAGAATGGTCACCTCGACAGCGTGAAACTTTTGCTGTCAAGCGGACTTTTCGATGTCAACGTGCAAGACCATAAAGGACGTACGCCATTATCGCTCGCAGCAGGAGCCGGAAACAAAGACCTGGTATCTCCGCTCTTAGCAGAAACAGAAATTAACATCGGCTTGCCAGATAACTCAGGCGCGTCGCCTGTATTCTGGGCGGTATTTGCGGAGTCGTCGTCGACGATGGAGAAGTTTGTGCAGGACCCAAGGACCGATCTAGAGGCCGTAGACCACTCGAATCGGAGCGCCCTGTCATATGCCTGCGAGTACGGGCTTGCAGATTGCGTCAGGATTCTGCTCAACAAGGGAGTGCATACGAACACTAGTGACTCTTTTGGAAGAACCCCACTGATGTACGCGGCGTCGTCTGGGGATTTAAACATCGTGAAGCAGCTGGTGCGACGTGATGCAACCAGCATCAACGATAAGGATGCGAGCGGTCGAAATGTGCTTTCCTGGGCTGCGCAAGCGCGCAATCATGAAGTGCTGAGGTTCCTGCTCCGACACGATGCAAGTGGTGCCGATGTCGAAGACGAGCACGGATGGGCGCCTTTGGCGTGGACGATGGATCCACCAGAACGCCTCGAGAACGCCATGTTGTTGCTGCAGCATCTCTCGGAAGCTCTGAAGACTGGGCGGTGGGTGACATTTTTCGCGCTCGCACTTCGTTGGCGAAGTGGCAAAATTGCACGGATGCTCAGCACCCATACAGATTTCGAGATCAACGCGATCGATGGCATGGGGCGCACCGCACTTGCGCACGCAGCTGCCGTAGGCGATGTCGAGCTGGTCCGCCAGATCCTCACCCGACCGGGTGTGGTGCAAACACATATGAATGCGGATGGACATACCGCATACTCGCTCGCAGCACTGCACCAGCACCAGAACATCTGTGACTTACTCCAGGAGAGCCGCTGAGCGTGCGCCTACAGCGTCCATGATCGTGGTGGCAGATGCTGGGCATACACCATGCTCCCATCAGATCTGCGCATCAGAGAGGCTAGCTTTCGTGCAGATGAGGACAGCTCCAGCATGACAATGACTTCCAGTCGACGAAACTAGCTGTTGACTTGATCTGATGTCATGCTTGTAGATCGAATGGACGTCATGACGGTCCTGATCCTTAGCGAATTGGAATACCTGGGTCGTAGCCACGTCGTTATCGGCTCGGGCGGTATGAAATGCTGTCAACCGGGTGATCGTGAGGAGTATTGGCAAGCGTTTTCACGTGGTGAGGACGTGGGCCGGCGAATGGATAGAGGGGATAGATTTACGTAGTCAATGTTTGGGCATTAGTAAGAGCGGAATAGGACATATATCTACGAAGACGTCGTATACGCCGAGCACACCATATATGCTTCGTCGACCTTCCTCTCACGTAGTTGTCACTTTTGAGGTCACTTCTTGGGTAGACTGCTACATCATTGCAATGCTACAAAGTCCTGTAAAGTTCTGAAGCTGCAACCGAAATGTCACCCTTCGTTACACCTTGATGGGGTGCGCCTGCAGATAATCCTCCAGCGACGTCGTCTTTCCACGCGCCTGCTGCAATGCCCACGCACAGCTCTCCTCGGTGTCCGGGCCGTAATAACCGAAGCCCTGGATGTACAAGAACATGTTGACGATCGAGTCCTGGGCGGCCGGGGGCAAATAGCCGCGGTATTTCTCCTCGGGCATCACGACATACTTGACCGTCTTGCCGGATGCCTTGCTCATGACCTCGGTGACCTGATCGAGCGAGTACATCGACGTCGCCGCACACAGCACCTTGCCCTCGTACTTTGCTGGATCGGCGAGGATGGCGCCTACGAACTTGCCCGAGTCGGCTTCAACGTCAAGCCAAGGGAAGACGGCCGTGCCCGTGTGGATGTTCGCGATAGCGTAGGTGCCGTCGGGCATTGGTCGGGGTGCCATCATGCCCGAGAAGTTCTGCATGAATGTCGCTGGGGCGAAGAAGGCGCTTTTGATGGACAAGGTGCGGATATAGGCCTCAACTTCCGCTTTGGCGTCATACGCATCGACGGCATATCTTTCGTTCGAGATCTTGAACGCATGGGCTCCGGTGCTGAATATCAAGAACTGCGCACCTGCCGCCACAGCCGCATCGGCAACGGCTTTTCCCTGGCGGACTTCACGCGTCTTGGCTTGCTCGTCGTAGACTGTCTTCGTCAGACCAAAGATGGTGTGGGCTCCCTGCAGAGCGGCTTTGAGGGATGCTTCATCATCGAGATCCGCGGCGACGACTTCAGCGCCCTTGTCGGCCAGGCTCTGAGCGGCGGCTTTGGTGGTGTCGCGAGTCAATGCGCGAACGTTGTATTGGCTGGAGAGTTCGGGATCGTCAAGAACATATCTGGCGACCGAGCCGCCTTGCTGGCCAGTGGCACCGAAAACGACAAGCTGGCGGCTCATGTTGTGATATGTGCGGTAATTAAAGACCAGCCTGCTGAGAATAGCGCGTACTGTACTGAGGGAGAACGCCTGAAAGGATGGTATACATCGATGGGAAGCAGTAAAAGCAGTGGTGGCTACTATATGTACATCTATTCGTGCCTTGAGGTTTGGCGTGGCACTCAGACGACAGGCATTGTCCTATCACTGTTAGTACCCAAAGGGCGATTTGGCGGCGCAGCATCTGAACCCTGTAGCAGCCATATTGATGGGGATATCCTATCTCCGAGAGCATATCGGGAAAGATGAATGGTCGTTGGTTTGTTTCGTCAGATCCACGTTTCCGACCACGACTGTGAGCTGGAGTTATGGCTGGCAGCACCGCTATCTCCGCACCCAGCATTCATGGCGGCCTTGTGCAGTACCATTAGGGCAGTACGACTTGAGCTCACCCGGACGATCAACTTGCAGTAGTGACGAGATTTGCGAAGGTGATGGGATGGTGGCAACAGGCAGATGTGGAGTATTCTTTGAAGTCGATTGACACGTGAGATATCAGCTGTGCCACGCGGTTGAAACGTGCTGTCTGCACGTGGATGCGGAGCTTGTATGATACTCAATGTTTACCACCCTTTTGCTTGAAGAACCCTCACTGCTTCTGAATCACATTCCGATGCATCTTAATCGAATCTTGAGCACCGTGGTCAGTGGGTGATTGTGAGGCACAGTAAGGCCCTACCAAAGCGGTCTTCTCCCTAGTACAAGATCACAGCGACATGCGTGTGTCAAGATTGAAGAAGGATTTGTGGCCAGGATCCTGGGAGGCAATGATGAGCTGCTTACTTGTAGCTATCCTCACTACTAGCTTAACGGAGCTGCTCTTGTTCGGGCGGTTGGTGGCAACGATCGTGCAGGTGTGTTCGGGGAATCGGCAGATGCTTCGCTGATCCAGTAGTCTGGTGATTCCACAGCACCAACTGTCTCGACGCTGTACTTTTGTGGCATACATGGCAGTGCGAATTCACATCTTTCGCACATCTCTTCGGGCTTTCAAGCACGAAACCGGTCCCTTGACTCAATCGACAAAGCAATACCGATACTGTCTTCCGGAAGATGCAGAGTTTCGATTTTGCCCATGAGGTTTCCTGCGGACTTCGGTCTGGCCTCGGGACTGGATCCCACTCATCGGGCCCATTGCCATTGTCCAGGCGCATCCCATGTGGCTAAGAATGTGCCGTGCGTTCGAAGAAGAGATGACGGCCAGACCTGCCTTACCGTCCGGGCACGGGGTTGCTGAGCTGGTGGTGTATAGCGAGAGTGATCATCGACCTCAATCTTGGGTCCGTGGGAGAGTAACGATGAGAACGTATGTTGCAGCTTGGTGAGCAACTGGCTTTCTGGTGTGAAAGTCATCAAACGAGGCTCGACTGTGATCGACCAGAGATGGCCTTCAAAACCGATTGCCCGGGTACAATTCGGTTCGTTGCATCGGACTTTCGTTTGAGTAGTATCCTGAGGCGAAGAAGAAATAACATGCCTTTGATGCTCACTGTAGCAGTACCATCGGACAAGCCATTGGACGATCAGATATGGAAAAGCTCGGTATAGCACTCTCGACGTCCGTGTCCTAGAACCGATGGGCGGACGGCCAGGAGAAAAGGTCGAGGCATCTGACCACTTTTGCCGTTAAAGTCGGACTTTTGCGCTGGAAATGGCGGCTCGATCGCAAGTCGCCCGAGACGAACCACAACGTCGAGGTCATACGGTCATCGTGCAAAGATGAAGATCGTCCGTGGCAGCAAGTCGGAATATCATATGCCGCTGCCTCCTTTCCTCTCCTCTCCTCTCTTCCGACTTCGCTTCATTACGACCTACCCCATTTGACAAGACTGTACGAGTAGTCTGCGCACTCCTGAAGACTTGCCGTTCCTGATCCCGAAAAGACTGCAGATCGCACAGGTCCAAGACAACAAAGGAAATGGTCGCGATCGAGGCGAACCTGCTGAAAGACTATAAGCGATGTTCTCTGTCAGAGATATGTAGACACATATTCCCAGAGACGAGTTGCCTCATCTGTCCTTTCCTCAAGCCTCATCGCGACCTACCGTACTATCGACAACAAGCGTACCAATCTTCCGGTTTGTGTACGTGCAGTTTTGGAACTTTTCCTCCCCGCTCCAGAACGCACGGCGGATCTACATGAAATGATCCTTCAGTAAGACCGGAGACATGGAGTCGGAACCCAAGTGGTCTCGACAAAGCCCGAGCATGGCCGACAAGAAGACTTTAGACGATATGATTCTTTTGGGTGTCTAAGATATACGTGTATTCGTGGTCGGTAGTCGGATACTCGGGTACTCGGGCAGTCGGGCAGTCTGGTCGATACGATGATTCATCCTCCCTCGCATCCACAGAGATAGAATACTTTGTTCCGTCGCCAAGAAAAATGCATCACCCTGCGGGGAGCCGTTAGCGCATGTGCCTGTAGCTATGTATATGTACCTTATACATGTAGATTCAGGTACCGTGCTACACCACTTTACCCTACAGTATTCATTAGTAGGTACCTAAGCGATATTGCCAATCCAATATACCGTGTCAAAACACACAGTCCACAAGCATCACGTCCCTCAGGTTCGTTCCCCCTGTACACAGGACACGGACACAAGACACGGACGTCCCCCGTAGCAGCCGGCTACTGTCACATCGCGCCCCGGGTTCTTGATACAGGTACTGCTGCTGGTGGACTACAGTCCGTTGCAAGTTATGTCGCCTGGCTGTTCTAGTATCGTTCCTTGTTCCAACATCATACTGGAAATGTGATCATCCAAGCGTTACCCCGCGTAGGCTGTCATGAAATGGATAGAGACAACCTATCTAAGGATGGAGATATCTCGGCGAATATCACCCAGCGTACTAAAAATCGCAAAGCAAAGGTCAGCCAGTCCACGGAAGAGACGCACCGTTGCTTTCAGGGCATGCTCTGATCGTCAGAGTAGCATGGGCGAGAGCGACCTCGTGACTCTTATTTGACTTTGGGCAGCGATGGGATGTGAGGCAAAATATGCGAGAGGATCAGCGCGCTTTTCTCGAGATTGGCGCGTGTTGAACATTTCAACATTTGTCGAAGCAGCTATATACATGTATGTATGCTCCGGACATGGCAGCTTCCATCGTCCAGCTCTACGCGCTGTGTTACGTCGCGTATGTTCGATGAGGTCCCGATGCATGCCCTTTCTGTGTATTCCGGTATTTAGCCAGCTGGGTACATGAAAGGACCAAGACGTTGTTAATGATGCCAACGGTGCAAGGATGGAAGGATGTGATGGCAGGCGCAACGTTTAGTTAGACAGGTCACGCTAGTTTCATTCGCAGACGGTGATGGAAACGGTGACAGGAAGGCATTTGCTAAATTGGCATTTGGAGGTGAAACACATGACGGCAATATCACAGTGTTTGATCGGCCGGATGGTGCCGATATTGTTTGCCAAACCTGCTACTTGTGATTTACAGAGGCGGGGAGGGGAATTGTGTCCGGCATATTGCTGAAGAGATATGTACGCTAGGTGCTTTTACCGTGGTATATAGGTACCTACCTTGCGGCGGTGCATTGACGATGAGGGGCTTCGAACTTATCGATCCAATGCAGACGGATTTGCTTGACGAGGGCGGTGGTTGGTACACGTGTACATGTAGGTTGTGAAGAGTTGTTCGGATAGCATGTAGACCGCGTATGGAAGAGCCTCTCAACACGAGATATGTCTCAGGATGATTTGCAGGACAGACGTTGACAACCGTCTTGACGCACGTGGAACCGGTCCAGCGCGCTCGCGCTTGGGGAACAGAGCAGGACCCTTGATGTGGAGATGCTGTAGTAGCGATCGACATTCCCTGATCAGACAACTGCCAACTGTGCCAGGACGAGGACAGATATAGACGCAAAGTGGAGGGCAAACGGTGAAGCCAAACGGGCGTCGATGCCAAGTCAAGATATTAGGAGTGACGATCGATATCCGAATGTCTTGATCGAAGCCCAAAGAGGAAAGACACGGCGGATACACCCTTGTCGAGAGCTAAAAAAGAAGGCTTGTGGATAAGTGTGCAACGGCATTCATCTAGTAGAGCAGGTTCTGGCGCGGGGGTCCACATCGATAGCACTGCAACCCGTGTAACAGCATAGATATGACATGAGCAGCATCGTCGAATGGATGATATGTAGTCAGGTGTGTCTTGTATAGCTACGACTCTGGTCATGGTGGGGGAATATCAAATGGAGATGCTCGCGCCGGAAGAGGGAGCTGCCAAGTCGGCCCCTGTTTCAGATTTATGCAACAAGCTGCATGTCTGGGTGCTTGTAGTCGGGAAGGGCAAGGCTAAGTACCAGATACCCGGATGGTGTAGATGAAATGCTGGTATTGGAACAGTTTTGGTCTTGTTGGTTGTCCTGATCGGCAGACTCTGTTGGTTTCGACTACCTGAATCAGGCAGGGAGAAGCAGAGGGCAACTATAGGCAAAATGTTTTCATCTGCAGCCCACCGACCTAGCGATGGGTGTGAGGGGGGGATCGGCTGTAGTCAGCAGAGATCGGCAAGCACATACTGTACGTACCGGACCATCCATGTACCGACCGTGTAAGGTATGGCCTGTGGAGTGCCCCGAGTGCATACTGTACATGGAGTGAAGTCGCGGCACAGTATACAGTAGCAGATGAGGTTGATGTCGGAGGAAAGAGACGAGATGAGAAGGAGGGCAGGATGTTGGGAAAACGGGGGACATGTCCGATTGGGCGTGTTGGGGGCGCTCGATCGGCATTCACTTGTTGCTGTACCCACCAGTCGCACTACAGCAGTCGAGAGCCACTCGCTTAGTGAACGAACCGCAGTTGGCCGTGGACAGTCGATATCTGCATCACTGCACGATCCTCCGCCCTCACCTTGGGACTTCCAATGCAATATGCAGTCTGCACAGTATCTATG
>PXOE01000242.1:0-41080 GCA_003012245.1 Microcyclospora tardicrescens | reverse complement strand
GGATAAGAACATGGAATTATTGAACGAAGGTATAGGAAGTTGGCGGAACTTGCCTAAGCTGGCATTCGTTATGTGCAATTTGGTATGAAGAAGAGCTGGATGGCGCGAGGTATGTTCTTGTTGGGTTGGAGGGGATGTGGTTGCATTGCATGGGATTGAGTGGGTCGGTAGTCTTTTAGGGTAAGGTTGGAGTTGGGCTGATTGAGGGTGGGAGGGATCGGGTTGTTTCATTCGGGTCGGACTGGGTCGGGCTGGGATGGAGTTGCGAAGGGGATTGTATAGGACGTTGGATGGACGCGTAGGCACTATTCTGCATCGAAGTGTGTATAGTTGTGATTGTACCTTAGATGTTATATCTATACATACATGCAACGTCGGTATCTACCCTTACACCTGCAGCCTCCATGCGGCATGCACTGCCATAATGTACATAGCGGAACCAATCTTTACATAGCAATATGATACACCAGATCCCTCGTATTCAAAACAGTCAAACAAGAAATGTATCATCGAGCCCGCAAAAAGAAAGGATGCGAAATCAGGACCGAATGTTCTTTGATGTAGTGGATGCTTGGCGCGGTCGGCTGACGGATGGGCTTCCGGATATTGACTTTGTGATCTGACCAGGGGGGAGCACTGCAGCCTGACTAGTGCATGCAGCCTTGTTGGAGGATTTTCGATACATGCAGTCTACTTGGCACTCTGCCAGGCAGTCATGCGCCCATGACACGTGGTACTGGAGGGTCCTCCGTTGCCGCAAATCCGGGACGGCATGCTGAGAGTTTGTATTTGTGGGGCATGTAAAACTTCGTATGGAGTCGACGTCGTTGTTTTGTGATGTTAAGTGGTTGAGTGATGGGCCGGTCAATATTCGCAAATCGGCCGGGCTAGATGCAGGAAAGTTCTCGGGTGCAGAAAGCAGCAGTCATTTATAGTTGAGCGACTTGACCTCGCACAGGAGTGTCCCAGGAAGGACAGGAATGCCGCAGTCATGGTCTTTGCTCGGAGGATGGTCTATCGATCGAGGTAGATCTCCGGAAGGCGTGTGACGTTTGTAAATTGCCTTGTTGTCGGCCATATGCTTCAATCGACAGAGCTGATAACCAACACGAGATGCAATCCGATGATATGGTTGCTATCCATCATGCTGGCACGATGACAATGCTCTAAGACTCATTCAGGCGTGGTCCAGGATGCTCTCGTCAGTCCCTCCAGATCAACGCAGTGATTCAGCTTCCGTGGCACACATATTAACCGCCGCTTGAATATCCAGAATCCGGACGAAATCGCTGGTTTGGCGCACCGGGCAGGGCTGTATGCCCTTTGGCATGGCTGCTACACGTGTAGCCAACTAGGACAATCTTCTCCTGCACTCCATGACCTCTTTGGGCTCGTGCCGCGCATGGATCAACGGCATGTCGGTAGTAGAGGCAACGACATACTGAATAGCGTTCGACGACCTGGAGGCACATGTTGATGTGGGGTAGAGTTATGTTGCGGGTAAATAGTGTCGATGGAATGCACTGTGCTTATATGTTTAAGTCTCGTGTGGAAGTGAGGGCCGGCGGTCGTTATATTCAATTGCAGCCAGGTAGAGCCAGCCAGACATGAGATAATGGCGATCTTAGTCCATTCTCCTTCCGTAGGCAGGCAACTTATATCCTGATGAGCATGCGACTGAGCGACGTACGCCTCAATTGCATCAGAGTAAGACTGAGATCAGTCATGTACAAGACGAGATACGAAAGGCAACGTCTGCAGAGGCATCCTTCCACCTCGAGACCTCGAGTCGCCATAGGTTGGAAGACGATGCGCCATAATGACCACGCAGTTGGTCGGTCTGGGCGGATCCCACTCAGAGCGTGCGGTCGTGGGTGCTAGACGGACCAAGAAGCGAAGGATTCAAACACGGCAGGTGTCGGCATGGTCCCGGACGATCTGAGAGGTCGATCGTCTGAGGCTGCTGAACTGCAGTCAGCCACGCGGGCCCATGGGATCTGCTTACCGTGGAGTTGGGAGTCATGTGAGGCGTGTCAAACACGATTCGAGAAGCCCGGAAGGGTGCTAAGGTCATGCACGGACGGCCACGGCAGATGAAACTGCAGCGAGACAAGATGAGCTAGAAGCTGCTAACACGATAAACTATCCGGGACGGGCTCGTTGGAAGGCAGTGGGCGTGCAAGTGGTGACTATAATTACCTCCAGCTTCGATCCGGAGCATATGGAAGTGGCAGCGAAGGGACACACCCCTGTCGGCCACGAGGCGGCCAGCCGTACGCGGTGACTGTTGGTGGTTGACATATGCAACATATGCCGGAGAAATCCTTCTTGGTCAGCTTTCTGGCAGCGGAGCCAATATAGACACGGATGATCCGTGGCGAGTGGGATGTCAAGGCACATCTGCGAGGCCACACGACATCTCGGCCGACGACCAGATGCGGTCTGTCATGACGCAGGAGAGCGACGTTGATGTGGCATGCCGTGTCTCTGACTGTTCAACTGCTGACTCCGTGGCCCAGAACCGATTCCGACTCCGACTCAGCTTTGGCTAACCAGCGCGCAAATCCCTCGTCCTGTTGGCTAGTGGCGCAACGAGCACCGCAATAGTCATGCAACCGCAGCGTCGCTCGATGGGCATGGAACTACATATCCATCCGGCGGCGACGGTTTTCCGACCAACGTGAAACCGTGGCCTAGTCTGAGCCGATCGCGCATGTCGTCGTGGATTGCAGTAAAGCCGGTGAGGTTGTATGGAGTGGGGTTAAAATTAGAGACAAATCCGCTCGAATTGCGGCTGACGGCGTCAACGCGAGGGAGATTCGAGCCGAGCGCGAGTTCAGGTTGGCAGTGGAAGTCATAGTCAGCAACATTTTCGCTACAGCTCCTCGCACGGGATGCCAAGTCTGGCGATCAATTCGTCCGTTACATTTGTGTACGGAATGGCGATGTTGTCCGGTATGAGAGTGCGCAATGCCTAAGCCCACGTCATGTCATCATGATACTCACTCTAACGGTGCAGCCCGGGCCATTACAAACACGCTGACAGTATGTAGAGTGTTCAGATATTTGCTCTTGACAGCATTAACTAAGTCATAGATGCAGCCTTCGCTAGTGATAAGCTCAGTTTCACCGTCAAGGACTCTGCGCAGCGAAGGGCTCTGTGTGACGTTCGAGGTCGAATCACGTGCTTTCGTGACTCTATCGTGCTGGATGTTCAACAGACCAAGGTGATGCGGCATGTTTTGCATTCGACCCGCACCATCTTGATCCTCGTCAGACATCAATGCCACCCTTGCCTGGTGATCTTTCGCCTGTCAAGCAAGCGCCAACAGTCGATGGATCGATAGTGTGTTGGAAGGAATCTGTGACTTATAAAGTGATGACCCCCAAGCCCGACCGTTGGAATCCGGGCAACTCCAGGTTTCTGGGAATGGCAATGCCCCGATGTTGATCTACGTCCTCTGCCAAGACCGCATATCCTCACCCGGGCATTCCAACTTGGCACAGATACGAGACATATGAGATGGCCCGTGGACGAAGAGTGTGAGCAAGCAGGCCGGACCTAGGACCGTGCTTTCGCGTGATGAATCAAAAATTGATGTGTTCTTGCGGCGTCGTGGGGGTGGGATTGAGAGAGGTGCAGGAGGGAGCAGGGATGCGACGGTGATCATGATGTAAAGGGGTGGGTAAGAAGATTGAAGGCCTCCGCCACCGGAATTCAGGGTATTGAGAACAAGCAACGGATCTACAGAGCACAGCACCTCAATGAATCTGACTGTATCATTCAAGATCTATGTACTTATAATAGCACTGATCTGCTTTATGCGTCCACCCACTCATGACTGGACATCGCTACTGACCTCTGCGCTCGCCTTCTCCTGCGGCTGTGGCAGTGTGAGGGGTCGAGACGGGTTGGGGTTCAGGATCATAGCAGCATCAATGAGCGGCGCTGAAGGATTGAGCTCCAGCCCGAATCCTGGCTTATCCAGCTCGGACACATCAAGGTAACCCTTCGTTGGAATAGGCTCATTAGTAAACAGGTTCCCGAATACCGGCAGCACGGTCGCACCGTCCGGTGAATTGGCAAGATACTCCTGGAACGGAGAGTGTGCCTGTGAGACCACAAAGTGGTAGCTATATGGTCCGCTGGCGTGTGGGATCACCGGGATGTCGTAGGCTGCTGCCATGGCCGAGACTTTCAACAACTCGGTCAGGCCACCCACCCACATCACATCCGGCTGGATGATGTCGATGTGGCGGCCCTCGATGAGCTTTCGAAAGCCGTATCGAGAATACTCATGCTCGCCGGTGGTGAACTTGACCGTGGGATGTGCACGTTTGAGCAGCGCATGCCCGTCAAAGTCATCCGGTGACAAGCATTCTTCCCACCAATCAATATCCAGATCTTTGCATTTTTCCACCAGCTCGATCGTGTATGGAACGTTCAAGCTCATGTAGCAGTCCACGCGGAGGGGGAAATCAGGACCGACTTCCGCCCGCATTTGGCGGACATATTCGATGTTCTTCCTCATTCCTTCCGGTCCTTCGCCGGGACTGTATGGCAGCGCCACTTTGGCTCCGATGAACCCGGCTACTTTAGCCGACGCAGGTTTCGGACCGGTGCAGTAGAAACGCAATCTGTCTCGCGTTGCCCCTCCAATCATCTTATAGACTGGCTCATTACGGATCTTGCCTACCAGATCCCACAATGCGAGGTCGATGACTGATATGACAGCTACAGGAAGACCTTTCCGGCCGTAGAACATCGATGCGCAATACATCTGCTCGAAGAGGTGGTTCGTATCTCTTGGGTCTGAGACATGTTAGTGGATGTTGTCTTGGGTGCTGATATGGCTGAGAGCATACCGGCGCCGATCACAAATCGTCGAAAGTGCTCAGCGACAAGCCAGCATGCAGGTGGCCCTCCAAACCCTGTTGCAAATCCTTTGGTACCATCGGTAGCCTCGATCTCGACGCAGAATGAACCTAAGACATTGATGCCCCAGCTTGTTCTTGATTTAGTGTATTGCTCATACCCTGACATGGGCGTGGAGATCTTCGAATCGATCAACCAGTGGCCGCCTTTGACATTGTGATAGTCTCCTCCCGAGCCAACACCAGAGATTATGAATGTCCGAATCTCCTTCACCCTCGGGAACAACGCAACCGTCGATTTTTGAGACATGGTGATGCGATTCTTGTGCTAAAAAGAGAGTAGTAGCTAGATATGGCTCGTCTTGACTGCAATGAATTGCTTGAGATGGAGGAATCGTGGAAAAGAAGCTACAAGAAATTATGTGAACTTATGATCTTGAGCTAATCATTCTTTCGAAATGATCACCCTCTCTAGTGCGCGTCTCGTTGATCAATTGTCCCGGGCGAAGCAGCTGCGTCCAGATGTCGTTGCAGACGAAGTGGGCTGGCTCGGCATTGGGTCAGGTGGGGCGCGAAAGCTGGAGTGCTTCTGCCTTTCTCCCCTCGCGACATTTCCCACCGAGCTCCCACCCAACGCCATGTCTTCCGCTACGCCAACATCGACTAGTCAGGTGCTCATGCGGATGCCCGACGGCCATGCAACTTCATCTCGACACGAGCTCGAACAAGATGAAGAGGCCTGGAGCGGCGACGATGATGTCGACGGTGACGGCGATGAAGCTGACACCCGCCCGCGCAAGCGGCCCAAAACCGCCCGACCCATCTCGGTGAGCTGTGAGAAGTGTAAGGAGCGCAAGGTTGGTTTGTTCGAACAAATTAATGTCTTCTTACTTATAGTAATATTGTCATGCAGGTTAGATGCGACCGTGGTCTGCCTTCGTGTGGCTGGTGTTCGCGCAATAACCAGACCTGTGAATACAAGGAGCGGAAGAAACCAGGTCTTCGCGCTGGCTATGGACGAGAACTGGAGTCACGACTTGGTAGGTGTTGGCCTCGACCCCAAACCGCCTGGACACCTATGAGCCATTGTGTTACGGCATCTAAGCAAAAGCTTGCCAGTCCTGCAGGGATATGTTCTTAACCATTTGCTAACCCGATAGTAGACAAGCTTGAGGGTGTGCTTGCACAGCATCAACAGATACTGCAGCAGGTAACCTCACAGCTGTCGATTTCGCCCACCAATGCTGTACAGGCTTCATCGTCCCAACAAGCTGCTCCACGGGCAGGTCCAGCGCTCATACCGTTGCTGGATGCCGACAAATTTAGGACGGTTCCTGATTTATTGCGGTACCAGAATGTTCCGCAGCAAAATCACGATGCATCCCACATCCGTCAGTCATACAATGGGCGTCCGGAAGCATTGCCGACGCCAGAGTTCCCTACAAATACTCCAGGTGAAGGCTATGCGCCTTCTAATCCTCCACTGGAGTCACCAAGTCTGAACATCCCTCATTCAGCACAATCAACACTGCAGTCTCACGGCTCTACAAATCAAGTATCGCAGGATCTAGACTTCCCTCCGTATGACCTTCTATACGCTCTGACAGACCTGTATTTCAAACACATCAACACTTGGTGCCCAATCCTGCATCGGCGAACGACCTTGGATTCGCTCTTCGGACCACACAACTTGGAGGAAGCAGACCGGATTCTCCTTCATGCAATCGTAGCCACCACGTTGCGCTTTTCAACAGATGCTCGGCTGGGAGAGAAATCCAGAGAACACTATCATGCTGTCTCGAAGCAGAAAGTCTTACTTTATGGTCTCGAAAACAGCTCGGTGAAAGCACTACAAGCGTTGGTTATCTTGGCGTTGGACATTGTTGGAACGTCCAATGGTCCACCAGGATGGAATCTATTAGCTCTGATTACACGGAGCGTTGTACAACTTGGTCTTGCTGTCGAGACTACATCAGCCTCGATCGCACCTGAGTTCCCATCGATCTATACACTTCGAGCTATGGTCCTGCCTGAACCGAAGTCGTTCATCGAAGATGAAAGTCGACGGCGGCTCTTCTGGATGGTCTACCTGCTTGATCGCTATGCTACCATCTCTACAGCTTTTGAGTTCGCTCTCGACGAGAAAGAGGTCGATCGCAAGCTACCTTGTCGCGACGATCTGCTGTCACGCAATATGCCTGTAGAGACCAGGTGGTTTCGCACGGCAGAGCGCACCGATTATACATTGAATAAGCCTGAGAATCTTGGCTCCTTCAGCTACTATGTCGAAATCATCGGCGTCCTGTCACGCATCCATCGATTCCTGAAGAGACCAGTGGATATTGGTGCATTGTCAGATGTGGAGCTGTGGCAAAAAGAGTATCGGCAGCTCGATGGTCAGCTGAATGCATGGAAGTTCAGCTTACCGAACGAATACGGCAACATGTCGCGGATCTACAATACCGACAGTGGCAATAAAATCGTCAACTGCATCTGGATTATGCTGCATGTTACTTATCACACGTGAGTGCTCAACACTATAAAAATCACACCGCTTCTCAGCAAGCTAACAGAATCTAGTGCTGTAATCAGACTACACAGCTCCGCAGCCTACCCGACCACGCGCTCACCGATCTTCACACCGTCTTTCAGTGCCAGTCAGCGATGCCACACCGCTGCCGAAGAGGTCGCCACCTTGTGCACGTACGTCAGAACAAATGACATGCTCGCCAAGCTTGGTCCGCCGTTCGCCTTCAGCCTCTGGGTCGCCGCCCGCCTGCTCCTGGTCCATGGCTCTACCATCGACCACCAGGTCAATCCCGCCATTCACACGCTGGTCGAGACGTTGCGAGATATGGGCGTCTACTGGAAGGTCGCCGAGCGATATGCCACGCTGCTTACCCGCGTGCTCGAAGAGTACTCCGACAGCGAGCGCGCCCCTGTCGGTGCCGATGGCTTGCGCGAGACACCCTCGACCGTCCGCATCCTGACCGACATGCGCCGGACCGCCTACGACCTCGATTTCCTCATCTCACGCCAACCAAGACAGGTCTTCGTCGGCGCCAAAACCCGCGCTGTCACGCCCGCCCGCACGCCCGCGGCCAACGAACTGGAGTATCTCGACGTGTTCGATTTCTTCAATGTGCCGCGTCTTTCTAACCCTACGGTGGCTGGCGGCGGTGGTGGCGGTAATGTGCACGCGATGGCGAATGAACAGGTGTCGACGGACGGGCCGATGCTGGACGGCTTGACAATGAACAACGAGTTCAACATTGTGGATTTCATGATGGACGTCAACTCGGACTGGTTCCGAGACCAGCAGCAGCAGCAGCAGTCGCAGCTTGGATGAATGTAGTGCCGTGGTTAGGTGTTATCCACTATATTAGGTAGGGTCAGGTAAAGTAATGCAGAATGGGACCACGAGGGGATCGTCCTGCTACTCCTGTACTCATCTCATGATTAATATATAAGCTATACCTCTCACGGTACCTTGCTCTACAGTAGTCTCGTGAGATCGTGTCCACGAATACCACGTCGTGTCTGGGCAGCTTGGCCCCCCTCCCTACGACACTTCACCTGTAGAGCCGCTGTACGCTGTAATCACTGACGTCTATGCGTCGCTACTGCTCGAGATCAATGGAGGACGGCAAGAGACTGGACATTTCTCAAGGCCATCCATCTCACACCACTCCCTGGGCGGAAAACACCTGAATGGACATATCTGGTCAAGGATCTTGATCTCATGCTACTAGGGACCACTCCGTCACAACACCACAGAGACTTATGTGTAAAGAACAGCAAGGCAAGATTATAATTTGAATCTTTCGTGTATCTGCTCCCTGAGGCAGGGTACAGCGCCGCGCCAATGTATGCAGCGCCGTCCTTCCTGCTCCTCCTTCTCCTCTTTTTATGCGAGGATGCAAGAAACCCAAAAGAACGCCACGATGCTATGCTATCGAGAAGAAAAGACACACAAAGAACAAATCAGAACAAGAAATCTGCCCTTTTTTCGATACGTCGAAAATGACGTTCGCACCTTAAATGGCTCATGCGCATTTGTAAGCTAGGCCGCTGGTTGAAAAGCGTGGTGGAAAGATTAAGCAAACACGCCGCGATTTGTTGCATCCCAATGCTTTGCTTTGCTGTCCCTTGCTTATCGTATGGATACGGATCCTCGTTCTTTTCCCTCCATATCGCTTACGTTTATGTACCTTTCTCTCCCACGCTTCATTTTTGTGTCATATACGTGCCAAACGCTTCTTCCTTGGCACGCCTCTTACTCTGACGGCTTGTTCTCCTGCATCAATCGGGCCATCTCCTTCGCATCCTCGGGCTTGGCGACTTGCATGAGCCAGCTGGACGGCTTCTTGGAGGCGGCGGTGTCGGTGTCGAGGTAGTCGACGAAGGGACCGGTGACGTGCTTGGTGCGGCCCTGGGCGAGGCGGTACTCGGCGCTACCACCGACGAGACGGAAGTTCATGGCGACTTTACCGAGCGGCGGGACTTTTAGCAGCACGCTGGTGGCGCCCGTCTGCTTGTTGCGCAGGATATACAGGGGCCCTTTGCCGCGCTCGACCCACGCCATGGCAGACTTACCGTCTTCGCTCGTCTTGGACATGAACTTGGAGGCCTTGCACACGCCGACGGAGAACAGCACGTCATTATCTTCGCGCTCTTCGGGTAGCAGTGCGGTCATGTCTTCAAGTTGTTTGTCGTTGAGAGCATCGCTTGGCTCGCCGTCCGCGCCGGTTGAAGTCTCACCATCTGTGGTGGCTCCCGCAGGTGTGGTGGCACGAGAGACGTCCTGAGATGCGGTCTTGGGCCCGAAGCTGAAGCCAACAGTCGGAGGAGCAAGCTTGGCAGGCTCGGCCTTGTTAGCAGCTGGGGTCTGAGTACCAGAACCGAAGAGCCCGCCGAACGGGTTTGCTGGTGGGGCGGCCTGAGGGGTTGTAGAATCTGGCGTGTTGACAGAATTGCTGAACTTGATGGGCGTCTTTGGCTGCCAAGTCTTGTCGCCTGTGCCCGTTGATTTCTCCAGTTGCTCCGCAGAAACTTTCTTCGGTGCTGCATCCACAGCCGCCGACTTTGGTTGTCCAAAGCTGAATGCACTTGTTGATGTCTTCGTAGTGGACGCTGTTGCAGTCGGCTTGAACCCGAAGCTACTGCTAGCCTTGGCAGCCTCCTCAATCTTTTGCCTCTTTTCTCGCTGTTCTGCTTCGTACTTTGCTTCCCATGTCGCCTCATCATCCTCATCACTGTCATAATCCTCGGCCTTTCGTTTGTTCTTCTCTTGTTCGGCAGTAGCCTTGGCCTTCTTGCCGAATGCAGAGAGAAAGCCGCCAGCTCCTGGTGCAGGTGCGCTGAATGTCGGCATACCTGCTGGTGGTGCAGCGGTAGTAGAAGAGGATGTGGATGGAGTGAAGCCGAACTTCGGAGCATCTGCAGACTTCGCTGTTGATGATGCTGGCTCACTGCTCTTCTCAGCTGTGCTAGATGCTGAGGGAGTGAAGCCGAATGTCACTTTGTTCGTAGTCGAACTGCTTTGTGCGGTCTGCGAATCTGCTGGCTTGTATCCGCTAGAGAAAAGCGAGTTTGTAGAGGGAGTAAAGCCCGTGGACTTGCCGCCATCTGCTTTCTTCGCCGCTTCTTCTCGGACCTTGTTGACAACAGCATCAGGGGGACCAAACTTGGGTGCGCTTGATGTTGACTTGTCAAGAACAGACTCAAACAACTTGGCACTTCTACTGGCGTTCTCGGACAGCTTGGGGTACTCAATGGGCTCCTCGGCCCGGACACGCTTTTCGGTTGCCGGAGCCTCACCTGACTTGGTGAGATGTTCCTCGGCCGGGCGCTTCTTCGAGACGGGAGCTGTCGCTGGTGGTTGAGCGGATTTGAACATGTTGTTGGCCGGAGTCTGATTCTGGAATATGTTGGTAAAGGCTGGAGCCTTTGGTGTAGCGTCGTTTTCTTCCGATGCGGGAGCAGGACTCTTCCCAACTGTGGAAGTCTTATTCTGCCGTATGATATCTGCTTCTTTCAGATAGCTCGAGAGGAAAGGACTCCAGTCAACGCTCAGACTGGCGTTAGTCACAGCGTGGAGGAAGGAGGCGTTTAGTGTTCTGATCGCACTTTGTTGTGCAGATGAAGAGGCGGAAAGCGACGAGATAGATGAAGTAGGTACTTTGCTCGTGACTGGAGCAACAGCTGGTGTGAAAGTGGAAGGAGCGATCGGCTTGGAAGCAGGGAATAACGAAGTAGATGACCGCGGCTCGGTTGATGGTGGAGCTGGGTATTCGGAGCGTTTGGAGATGATTTTCTCGGTTTGAGGTGGTGCTGATTGGTTGTCTTGAGATGGCGTGGCAGGGCTGACTCCAAATGAGAATGTCGGCTTCGGCGTGGCAGATGTGTCGGCCGGTTTCTCCATCCGCTCCCACATGCTTCTTTGCTTAGAAGCAGGAGGTTCGGTCGAGTCTGCTTGCTGATTGACCGAGGTCTCCGCATTCGGTGTACTCGAGAAAGCAGAAAAGATAGACATTGGAGCCTGAGCCTGGTTTTGGGACGGCTTCTTTGGGGTGCTGTCGGGGCTTTGCATGCTTGTGTCCTCGGTCGCGCTGAATTTGATGGCAGGTGTTTCTTTTGACTGTGGTTGTCCAAAGCCTTGAAACATATTGGTGGGCGGTTTCGGCGTCTCTATTTGTGCATTTTGGCTGAAGCTGAACATGTTACTCGAGCTCGTGCTTGGCGCTGGTGTGGCGGCTGTGTTGTTGATCGAGGAGGTGAAGTTGAAAGGATTGGACGGCTTGGGGGTGGCGTCACCATTGGTCGCGGACTGTGAGAACATGCCAGCTTTGATGGTGGGTTTTGCTACACCACTAAAGATGCTCTGTCCAGGCTGCACAGGGCTCGGCTCTGCGGGAGCTGCAGATGCACCAAAGCTGAAGATGGGCTTCGGCTTCTCTCCATTCGTCTCGGCTGGCTTTTCTGCTGTCTTGCCAAAACCTGTGAAGATGGATGGTGTAGCCTGTGTGGCTGCAGGCTGGGTTGATGGCTGCGCATTGAACCCAAACGCAGGTGTAGATGGCTTGGGAGTCTGCGCTACTGGCTGTGAAGCACCAAAGGAATTGAAGACTGGTGTATTCTCTTTCTGCACCGAAGCGGATGAACCAAAGCCTGTGAACGATGGGGTTGTCCCTCTGTTCTCCTCACTCGCCGGCTTGCTTGCACCAAACGAGAACCCATTGCTCCCGTTCACTTGGGCGCCAAATGAGGTGGTTGCCGTTGACGCGGCGCCGTTCATTTGTGAAGGTTGCTCAGGCTGGCTCTGGCCAAACGAGAAGGGGTTCGTCGGGGCGGTGCTCGCAGGGGTCTGTGTGCTGAAGATGGAGGACGTGGAGGGCGCGAAGCCATTCTGCTGTGACTGCGTGTTGTTGGCGCCGAAGCTCGTACCGAAGCTCGGGGTGGAGTTGGTACTTTGACTGCCGAACAGACCGCTGCCATTCTGTTGCGCAGGCATGTTGGATTGTGCAGGAGTTGTGGCGCCGAAGCTAAAGCCACCGTTCTGTGGTTGTGATGGCGCGGCGGGCTGCTGTCCAAACGCAGGGGTGTTGTTGGCGTTACCAAACGCGAAGTCGAATGAGCCGGCCTGTGGTGGTTGGAATGTTTGTTGGGGGTTGAACGCGTTGACTGGTCCGACGGCTGGTGAAGCTTGTCGACTTCCTCGTTGGCTACCGGGTCTGCCTTTTAACGACGCGATCCTGTACAAGTCAGTCAATGTCACGTTCGTGTTCTCCCGAGTATCGATAGAGTCTCCTCGAAGCCGACGGGTTTGGAGAAGTTGGTAGCCGGTGGTGGGGGCCTGGTCAACAATGGCTAGCATGTGCAACCACAATTGCCAACAATGACATCGCCAATAGTATTCACATGCAATTGTCGCGGCATGCCACACGCAGCTCCGTCATTATCCCTTTTGATGACTTCCGTTTCTCCCAACTCCATCGCCCAAACAATATGAACTTACTTCCTTCGCGCCATCTGTGCAGCCGTGGCCGTACGCGGCGCATCTCCTCCGTTCTCCTGCTGACTCGCCTCTCCATACCGCTCTCCACCACCCTGGAACTCCATGTTTCGCTTGCTCATCTTCTCTCGATTCGACCAAAGGGGTCAGGACCCAGGAACGAAATTGCGGGTGATGATGGTAGTGCAGTGGTGGGGATGAGGATGGGGCTGCGGTCACCAGGAATCCCGCGACGTCCCTTGCAGAATCGTCAACTGCGCGCCCACTCGGATGCTAGAGTCGCGACTGTCCATCCAGGAAGCAGGAGGTGTGCCTTGCGTAAGATGAGGTCCTTTGTTTGGACGGGTTCTGATAGTATTCGCGTGTGGGAACGCGTTGCTGGTTGGAGGGACGAAAAAGTGGTCTCCTAAATCCGAACCTGTCGTTCCTGGGTGCTAGCCTAGCATTCGCCTGGCTAGAGTGGAGATGACGGGATTCGAGAAACGGCTATGTTTATGGTCACGTGCCGGGCCTGCAAAGCACTCGAATGCGCTGTTACTCTGCGATTGGCAAGCAAAATGAACAGCGTATATACCTTATGCACTTCTCGTGAAAAATCAAGGAAACCTTACTGTATGCGCTTCAGTAATGATCTATTGTCGCACATTCGACGGTCAGGTAACGGAGCATGTGCAGCTCTTATGTGAAGACTTCATGCTCTCTATTCATGTGCTGAGCCATAGTGCATGCAGCTCTGTCTTTGGTTAATACATGTATACACGGTTCTAGTAATTACCATAGAACCAAGTGAATCCACAGGGTGAGAATATGATCAGGATGATACGGTAGGTAAAATGTACATCATATCTGTGACAATCTATCCTCCCTCAACATCCAAATCTCTGCCGTCCACCACTATCCATCCATCCAGCTCATCAATTGATCAATATTTCATAATCTAAAGCTTGCTGTTGGCCTGGACCTTCTTCAACACAGGCTCGATCTTGGTGGCCTTCATGACGTCGCCCTTGACCTTGAGCTTGCCGCCCATGAACAGCTTCTGGGCGTTGGCCTTGCCGGCGATGAGCTTGGAGAAGTTCTCCTCGCTGAGGATCATGGTGATGCCGGCCTTCTTGCCTGCTGGGGCCGCGCCCTTGCCGACTGCGCCCGTCTCCTTGAGGTCGATGTACCACGACTGCTCCTGGCCTGAGGCGTTCTTGAGCTGGAATGCGAAGATCGCGCCGCCCTTCTTCACTGCGTCCTTCTTCTCGGCGTCGCTGGAGAGCGCGGAGGCGATCTGGTCGAAGGCCTCGGAGGAGGGGAAGTTGGCTGTAGGGGGTGAAGGTGGTTAGAAACCATGGCTACTGCAGAGGGGGTGCTATCGCAGCTACAGCGAGGGGAGTGCAAACTTACCATCCTTGAGAGACATGGTGAAGGAGTATGTGTGGGGGTGATGGAGTGGTTTGTGATTGTTTGTTGGTAGGTAGATGGATGAAGAGTTGTCAATGACTGCACAGTAAAGTAGAAGAAGAAAGGAATGGCGACCTATTCTTACATATACAGTGCCAACCTCGGCGCAAGAAAGCGTGCTAAGTGCTTATACTCGAGATGGCTACAGTGAGTCTCGTGGGTCCATCATCGACGGTATGCACAGACACATGACGGCTGCCTTTGCGACCAGCCGAGGCTCGATTTAGCCTTTTGCTCGCGCGGATCGACGTGAACGCATCGGCTTCGTCGGTAAGCATGTGATGCCGCGAAACACAATACCACCGACGGCACATGGGGCACAAAGCCTCAAATTTCTGATCGCTGTCCTCGCATAAAGGAGCTCCTGGGTGCCAGACTATAGTCGGAGCACTTCGACATCGATACATGTAGACAACAAGTCTTAAGCAGCAAACGCTACGCCCGAGTGTTCTGATATTCGTGCTTCAGCTCAGTAGGTTGCTACCCTATAAAATCAATGTCTTTTGACTTGATTATACCGCAATGTCGAGCTCGAAAACCACCGTACGATCCAAAACACTCATTCTTCGTTGCAGGTCGCGCTTCTCATGATTGCACGACAAGATAGAGGCACGACATGCTGTCCATAGAGCCCGCCGCTCAACAACGTGATCTGATCGATGTCCAGATCCGGGCCACTCTTTATGTAGCATCTCCTATCGTCAAGGCAGCCAACCTTGCCTGTGCATCGTCAATTTCCATCTGCTCTTCGATCGTCTTCAAAAACTCAGTTAACGTGACAGTATCGGGATGTGTTGCGCCAAGCACAGCAGTCCTAAGTTGCAAGCACTCCCTGGTCAGTCCCCAGGCATCTTGTGTTCGCCCTTGATAATAGTATGCCACCGCTAGGTTATTCATGCTGACCAACGTAGAAGGGTGCTCAAGCCCAAGCACTGTCCTCTGTGTCTCCACAACCTTCATATGCAGCTCTTCGGCCTCACTCCATTGTTCTTGGTCTTGATAAATCAACGCGAGGTTGTTCAAACTAGTTAGCGTAGAAGGATGCTCAGGCCCGAGCAGTGCCCTCGCGATCTCTATCTCCTCTGCTTGTAGCTCTTTAGCCTCGCTATATCGTCCTTGGGCTCTATATGTCAACGCTAGGTTGCTCATACCAATTAGCGTGTTTGGATGCTTAGGCCCGAGCACTGTCCTTGCCGTCTCCATCTCCTTCGCCTGCAGCTCTTCAGCCTTATTCCATTGACCTTGATTTTGGTACGTTAACGCTAGATTACTGATACTGACCAGCGTGGAAGGGTGCTCGGGCCCGAGTACTGTCATCCGCGTCTCCATAACCTTTACTTGCAGCTCTTCAGCCTTACTCAATTCCCCTAAGTCACTATATGTCAACGCTAGGTTGTTCATGCTAGTCAGCGTAGAAGGATGCTCAGGTCCGAGCACTGCCCTCGCTGTTTCCATCTCTGCTACTTGTAGCTCTTTAGCCTCGCTCCATCGTCCTTGGTGCCTATATATCCCTGCTAGATTTTTTAAGCTAGTCAGCGTGCTTGGATGCTTAGGTCCAATTATTCTCCTGCTCATCTCCGTCTCCCTTACTTGTAGCTCTTCAGCCTCTTCCCATCGTCCTTGTTCGCTGTAGATTAACGCTAGATTGCTCATGCTGTTCAGTGTGGAAGGATGCTCAGGCCCAAGTACTTCCGTCCTTGTCGTTAAGGTCTTCAGTTGTAGCTCTTCAGCCTCTTTCCATCGTCCTTGTTGTATATACAGTGCTGCAAGGTTGTTTTCACTTTCCAGCGTGTCTACATGCGTGGGCCCGCATATAGCCCTCGTTGTCTGCATCACCTTCACTTTCAGCTCTTCAGCATTTTTCCACTGTCCACGCGCTTCAAGAATCTGTGCCACCATAGACTCACTCAGTAATATTTCCGAGTCATCTTCGTCGAGCAGCCTTCTCCTGATGTTCATAGCTGTCTCCGCACATTCTTGTGCATCAATCAGACTACCTACGCCCAGTTGGTACCACGCAGTCAAATACATGACATCAGCCCAAAGCAAAGACTGCTCTGGTCCACTTGGTTGGATGTCAGGCGCTGATTTGATATGCGGCAGCAGCATTTGACACGTCTGCCAGGTCTCATAGTCGCCATTGGGAGTTACAGCGTGAAGACGCACAATGTATCTCTGCTGTGTCTCCTCAGTTTTGCCACGATCTTGGAGCCACCACTGCATAGCATCTTGCACCAACCTGTGCATAGCCCATGTTGTCGAGTCGTTGGCGGCAGAGACAAATGAAAAGTTCTCGAGCATTTCGATAGCGTCGTCAAAAGATGCTTCGTCGCTACGATCAGTGGCACCATCATCCTCGTTCTCTGATCGACCCGCAACACTTCCGTCAGCTGCCTCCCATTCACTATTGATAAGAAGTTCCGGTATGGCCTGCCGATCACAGAAGCTCATCAAGGCCAGTAGGTCAGCTGCCGACCTGCGAACAGCATGTATGTGCTCGAAGGAGATCTGCCATGTGAGTAGGATAGAGCTGCTCGCCTCCCTGTCTCGATCAGACCCTGTCCCGTGCTTACGCAGCAGACTCGTCCTTGCTGACCGACTCTTTTCCAGTTCTGCGAGGTATTTGTCAGTGGTGAATCTCCTTTTCTGTCGTATGAATGAAGCTGCCTGTGACAGGGCCAGCGGCATGAAATCGAGAGCAGCAGCCAAGCGAGCTGCACTGTCTTCAGCATACAGTGATCCTAGCTTCTTCTGCAGAACTCTATCAGCGTAGTCTGCGTCCATTGGTGGCACCTCAACCACATTGGTATCATTCACCAACTTATGCGCCTCGTTTCTATCGCGCGAGGTGATGAGCAACGTCCCATGATCACAAGCTGGGAAATAGTCCTTACGCCGTTTCGTGGCTCGGACTGCATCGACTGTAGTTGGAGGATCCAGGAGGAAGTCTGCATCGTCTGCATTGTCGAGCACTAACATCCAGCGTCGAGTCGAGTCTGCCAGCCAAGTCTCGAGAAGTTGCAGAATGTTCGCCTCTGGGTCCTGTCGCCCTGGCAGCTGAATGTGCTCTGCGACATCCTGTATGCTTTCATCGAAGCGACTAGCATTACTCGCGAAGATCCACAGCAACCATATATCTGCGTCTTTTTCCCGTAAGCTTCGCAGATACCTGATGGCAAGTTGTGTCTTTCTGCTCGTACGTCAGCGCCTGTCAAATGTGTCACTACTTTGCACCTACCCAACTCCACCAAGACCCACAAGTGCTACCCAAGCACCGGGAAAGGAAGTCTGCTCACGAATCTCTTGAAGCAGCTCTTCTCGGTCGACGTAGTTGGCATCAGAACGTGGGAGAACAGTGGAACGTGAGTGCTGCGGTGAATGCGTAGCATGATCGATCTGAGTAGCATTACTTCCATGTTTTCGTGCGATTGCATCCTGTAATCGCTGCTCTGCGCCGGCCCTCCTTTCACCATAATTTGCACCTGGTGTGATACCAAAGATTCCAAACAGTGCGTATGACAAGTCCTCTTCCTTCAGTGTTTGCCTTCCTTTCATCCAACTCATCCTCTGCTCAACGCTTAGTGTATGGCTGTTGCTGAATTCTTGAAGCACGGCACTTGGGACACCAGTGACCTCCGAGATCAGTGGCTCAAGATTGGGTCCTATCTCAAGGCTCGCTTCCAAATGACAAGCGCTTCCCTTGTGTCCGATGACTTGCCATGTATCCGTTACGAATATCACTAGTGTCGATGCTACCAGCTCTTGCAAAGTCCACCCTCGTGTAAACCATACACTCTTTCTGAATGCAAGACTATCTGACGGATACTGAACGTCTGACAAGTATGCAATGCAGATATCGGCATTGCGGTACCATTCGAACATGCTGTTCACGGCTTCCGATAGCTCCGCACTGCTATCTTGCTTGATACAACAACTGTCTATCCAGATCCATTCGACATGCGGCAAATGAGAGCTGACGTAGTCTGCGAATCCGAAGACTTTGCTATGGTCTCCGGTACGACTTTTCCCGTCGCGCTCGACGTCCTGCAACGACGGCTCTTTTTCGCTCCATCGATGGGAAAGGATTGCGTATGCTGGACGCTGCTGTGGGAACAGCTTGAAGCTATACTCTCGTGCATGGAGCAGCCGCATAGCGTTGTGTTTGCTGTGTATTTTGTGTTGAGATCGTCATCCGTTGCTGAAAATGCGATGGAGCCGCATGGCGCTGTATTTGCTGTGTATTTCGTGTTGAGATCGTCATCCGACTTCGTTGCTGGAAATGCGACGGAGCCGCAAGGCTGTGCATTGCTGCAACTTATGAGGCGGAGCCATCATGGAGCTGTTGACTGATAGCTCCATTTGCTGCCTTTGCAAATATCATACCTGATGAGAGATACACATATGCAGACAGCTTCTAAAGCTTGCTGTCTTCGCGCATCGCAATTATATCAGCCTGAAACCACCCCACGCTTGGAGTTGATGATATGCTGTAATAAGTCAAGTTTGATCAATAACTTTGGCCATGTGTTCAACAAGCAGGGGCCCCGTTTATGTGGGATGTTGAAACATGTGATAACGCGGGGACTTCTTAGACCCTCCCGAAACTATTTGGTGTCCGACACAGATGATAAATCATCACAGACTCATGATGTAAAGGTGAAAGACTCATCACAGTGTAGATCGATCACTCTGTATCGTCTGCGTAGAATCTGATCAGAAATGGACGCGGTGCTTCGTGCCTACAAGCATCAGAAAGAACACCATGAAGCCAGTTCGTACTTGGTTGAAACAAAAGGTTTGAATTCTTGGGGAATAGACAAGAATTGAACTATCTTGAAATAGGAGTGTTTATAAGCGAGAGTCGTAAGATATCTGCCGTGACTACGTGAATCACTCTCTCATCAATGTCATGAAAACCATCGACACCCTTCATCACTGTCATGTCATATCATCATCAAGCATGGCACTCCAATCCGTCACTTCCACGAAAAGACGCCGTGCCGCAAGACCTTCCGCAGCTGTTCCTCGCATTCCAGCAGACCGTCCCTGACGCGATACGACGGTGCGGGTTTGCGACTGCGCGAGGGAAGGAAGCGCGAGAGCCTCATGCTACGGCGTCCGCTGGAGGAGCCTTGCGCGATCTCGACACGGTGCATTGGCGCGGGGAACTGTGCACCGATGGCCGAGGGTGACAGCATCATGGGAACATCGGCCATGTCGATGTGGACGGCACGGGACTTCTTGGAACGTCTGGTGATGGGCGCGAGAGCTTCGTCCCAGGTTCCAGAGCTGAGGGCAATGTCCTCGAGGTTGAGCTCGCAGAGCGTCTTGCGGTGGTTGGCGACGAAGGCGCTGATGTCTGCGGCAGGGGTTGTGATGTTCTCGAAATGTACATGCTGTAACCTTGGGAATTGTGCGGGAGCTTCCCTTCTGCAAGACTCTGCAGATAATGGAATGCTTCGTTGAGCGGGATATTGCGCCTTTGAGGTGCTTGTGGAGGTAATGGGAAGACCGCCTTTCTCGCCGATCCATTGAAAGTTGAAGGTGGTTAGGTTGTTCTGAAAATTATGAAGATATTTTTGTATTAGTTTGAGATGATTCGCTTCATCAACATCGGGAGCTGCTGACTTCAGACTCTCGGCATGAATTGTAAGGTTCTGGATCCGAGCCCATCTGCTGGCTGACCTGGGCGTTGCTCCATATCCCAGCACTGGGGAGAGATATAAGAATCCGCTGGGGTGTATTGGAGCCAGAGTCAGGGAAGACAGACTGTTGAGGCAGTTTTGCTCAATAGCAATGCGCAGCGAGATCAGCGCAAAGTCAACGACACTGCGTCGGTGGCGTCGAGAGACATCGTAGCCAGGACAACTGACTTCAAGATGCTCTAGATTGACAAAGGCTGACATAGCACGAACGAATGCAGATACGTTGGTTGATGCATGGAAGAGTGGCGGGTATTGCCTAGTGAGTATCTCCGTC
Source organism: Microcyclospora tardicrescens (assembly GCA_003012245.1). Lineage (NCBI taxonomy): Eukaryota > Fungi > Ascomycota > Dothideomycetes > Capnodiales > Microcyclospora > Microcyclospora tardicrescens. Next base: position 20,763 of record PXOE01000242.1, on the reverse strand, counting down.
GTTCCAGCATCGCCATATTTCGGCTGTCGAGTTGACGAGGTCTGCAGCTGAGGCGTGTAGGTGAAGCTCAGCTCGGCACCGGTCTCTGGATCAACCAGAGGCGGCAAGAATGTCTCAGCGGTATGCGGGATGGTGAACTTCAAGGTCTTGACATAAAACCCGAGCCGGTCTAGCGCAGCTAGCCTGGAGGGTTTAGTGAACGTGCTCGTCCTGAAGGTGGTGTGGAGGGTCGAAAATAAGGCCGGCGCAGCGCGCACACTGAAATCATGACAGGCAAGTCGCAGACTCGCCAGGTCTTGTTGTGGGAGGAACGAGAGCAGATTGTTGCGGCATTCGTCGTTAAGCCAGAACGTCAAGAAAGTGCTGCTCTCACAGAGCACGAAATTGCATACAGATGCAAAGACGTCGGAAGCTATGTTGGCAACATGTTAGACGATTAATCGAGATGAATGATGCATAGATAGGAGGACACGCGTACATCGATCGCTATTGGTATCAATTTCTCCAAACAGTAGCTTGCTTCCTCCACTCCTGGAGCTGCTGGCTGACGTGGCAGAGCCAGAGAAAGAGATGTTGGAGGGCTTGTTAGCCAGGTGGACGTTTGTATCCGGTTTGCCCATTGTGGAGAAGTGATTGCATTGGCAAGGAGATGTTGTCGTCAGATTCGATCTCGATGAATCACGATCGCTAGACAAGGCAGCCGGGTGAGGGTGGGAGAGGACGGAGGTGGAGGACGGCAACATTGCGATCGGGGGCGAGGCTTTTACCCATTGAATCTGTTTGCTGATCTACTGTAGCTAAACTACCTACCTCTCCTGCTACCCCGGCCTGCTTTGGAGAACGAGTTCTGCACTACCCGGCCAGCTGCAGGTCGCCGCACGAGTTGTGAGGGACAGGAAGGGAACTGGTGGTGGAAAGTGCGAGAAAAAGCGCATTGCGATGCAGAGCTAGCAGTGTGTTCAAGAAGAACAACACGCCAGGTTCTCGGTCAAGACACGAAATGGGAACGGTATAGAAGTGATGTGTGGTGGAAGAGCGGAGGAGGTTGGGGTAGGTCGGTTTCAGGCCGGGCCAGTTTTGCGGTGATTGGCTGCGCTACTGCAGGTCTGCATAAGGGGTCCTCAGCGCCTGAAACTGGCCGAGTGGTCGCGTGTCGGTGCGCGTGGGAGTGATATAAGTCTCGTTGTTGTCGCCAGCGTAGACGCGCCCGGCGTATCTCGTGGTGATCAGATCTGCGGATGGTCTTGCTACCTTGTGAGCGAACGTGATGTGTCCATCGTTCAGTGCGAGCATCTTGATAAGTACGCGTATCGTGGTCTTCAGAAGCGCGTTTGGTGCTCTAGTATCTCCTCAAGTCAATAATCAGGATGGAAAGACGTGTTTGCTTAGACTTGCAAAGAGCTAAGAGCAACGCGCAGAGTGTTGTGACAGCAGGCCAGCTCAACTTCTACTGCTCTAGATCATCTGGTAAAATCAATATCAAAGGTATGAGCTCTCTTGTCCATGGGCCTGCTGCTCAAGCGTTGGCTACGTCGACTCAATAGCTGTGAGTAGATTCGTATAGTATTTGATTGCGGATGATCGTTTGGGCGTGAGTCTGCTCCCCAGAGACTAGAGATGCCTCCGATAAAATAAGATCGAGACTGCATTCTAGGGGGAAGTCATAGCGGCGCTCTTAAGACGACCATTTCATGCGGTCCCGATGTATGCATGGATTCCTCGTCCACATCGAAGGGAGCACGACCTGGAGCCCGTTGAACAAGAACGAAGCAAATTGCAGCATTATTTCTTGGTAGCTCGTCAACATGTGAGATGGGCAAAGAAGTTTCATTTGAAACACGCGACGGCCACAATGATTAACGGCGCTGAAGCGTGGAGTTCACGGTCTGTGCCGGATCGGTCAACCGTCTGCTTATAGAGGAAGAGTAGGACGGGATCCAATGCCAGCGATCTTAGGCTTTCGATCTTCGGTTCATTGTGCCAATGCTTTCTTACAGATAAGCTCCTGCGGCTTTCGCTGCCGAACGGAGCTTCGGAAGCTGCGGTATAGAATTATTGTTGAGCAGCTGAGGCAGGTTGGTGGATGCATCGTACCGGGCCATCCGGCGTGGGCTGAGAGAAAGCTCCCCGACAGCGCATCCTTGTCGACCCCAGGAAAAGTCGTCTTGTGGCGCAAGCGATTCCATGGTCGAGACCGCACCTCTCACTCTAACCTGCTTCTCACCTCGCGTACCTGCCATGAACCACACCCATGCTGCATGCTGCTGCAGCCGCTGTCGCCACATCGTGTAAGCGATCCTTGCTGGTGGTGGTATAGGCCGAGTGCATATTACGGCTTGGATCCGTGCACCTGCCTTCGTCTCAACCTGAGGTTACGGCCACCACCGCAAGAACCAGCACGATCACTGTCACCACCAACATCCACCTGCGACACCGTTCCTGAAGACCTTCCTACCCGTTAAACATGCACGTTCGCTATCAGAACCACTTCGCGCTATCATCTCTTACCCGGGAGTGATCTACATGCTCCGCAAGACGGCAGGGTGGAAGAATTAGCATGACACCCAAGAAAAGAGCCAGTGATCACCACACCTTCTCAGCTGGTGCTGTGGATGGTGTTCACGGAGTGAGAGACAGCTGGTCCGAGTCCTCGCCAGTGAAGTAGAGAGGAGGAGGCCCTCCGAGGGCAACGCGAACAATACCTGGCCCAGCCCAAGGCCAGTCACGATGAGGATTCCAATTCGTGAACAGCTGGCTATAATCATCGTCCTAACCTCGCTCATCTGCCTTGGTGTTGTTTCTGTCGCGACATGGATCACCGAGCGCAAGTTCACCTTGTCCATCCGCGCCTCGCGGTTGTCTATGGCCGCTTCGCTTAAGGCTGGTCAGCTCACTTCGAACCTCAACCTGATGCAGACCAGCGCCAGCTTCGTTAGCACTCGGGTCCTGGTCCAGAATGCGCTGTCTAGATATGATAAGCGGGGGAACAACACGGCCGCTAACTGGCAGGCCGCATACTCCGACATGAGCGATACCATCGACAGTAGAAGGAGTCTGGGAGCTGCTCTGTCTCTGCAGAGTATGCTGTTCCCAAGGACAGCTTCTGGCCCAGGCGGTCCATACGGCTTGCTGAATGTGACCAGCGCCGATCTTCAGATCAAACTACCATGGAAATGTCCCGACGGCACGGACGTATACCTGGGGAATGGCTACTGCAGCAATCTAGGTTATCCTCCGTCGCTGTACCCGAATTTGACCTACACCATCGATGCGTCTTCAAATATCTCGTCAGCTGTTTACGATGGATATGACCTAGGCACCACTTCGACCTTGCTTCTGGGCCCAATCCCAGTCAATGACACCTTCTGGTTGACGTCTCTGACCATTCCGATTGTCAATAACACTGATGGAAGTGATCTTCTAGGCTGGCTCACCGTAGTCATGGACGCCTCACTCATTCAACAGGTTCTGAGTTCTCGAGAAGGCGTTGATGGCACAGGCGAGACACTTCTGGTGGGCCCAGCACAGACAGCCAACAAATTCCCACAAAACAGCGATCCCTCCACGTCGAGTAATGGTAGTGCCGTAGATGACGTTGAAGTTCGATATGTCTTGCCCTCGAACGGTACAACGGATCATCCTGACCACACGATCGGCACCGCCAATGCGCCCTTCCCAGCCTCCCAATACAAGGCTGTACAACAGGCTTTCACGCAGACTGCTGATGATGCCGGTGACGGTATGAGCTCAGTGCTAAAGGCTGTGAACGAGGCTGGGGAGAAGGTGTCGGTGGGCTACGACACAGTTCAAGCAGACTTTGTTAACTGGGTGATCCTGGTCGAAGAAGAGAGAAGTGAAGTGTGGCAGCCGATCAATCACCTTAGAAACGTGCTCTTGGCATGCGTTTTTGGCACTGCAGGTCTTATGGCTCTGATCGCTTGGCCTTTGGCGCACTTTTTCAGTCTACCGATTCGTCGTCTTAGGGAAGCAACCTTGAAAACAATCTCTCCACCTGTGGTGGTCGGTAGTCGGTCGAGTCTCGGTTCCTTCAGCTCTGCTCGAGATGGAGCGGGAGATAGAGAAGAAGAATTGGGCTCGGATTACGCTCAGACAGCACGCAAAGAAGGATTTCTCACCGCAGTCCGCAATCCTCGAGCATCGAAACGGCACCAAGGTGAACGAGACCAACAACAGACTGCTAGGGAATTCGGCATACCTGGCAAAGTGAAACAGCGAAAGACGTGGATCAAAGATGAACTGTCCGATCTAACATATACGTTCAATGAGATGTCGGACGAACTTATGCTGCAGTATGTTCGACTCGAAGAGCGAGTGCAGCAACGGACGGCAGAGCTTGAAGTCTCCAAGAAGGCTGCCGAGGCTGCGAATGAGAGCAAGACATTGTTCATTGCAAACATTTCACATGGTGAGTGTCATGTGTTTGAATTGTTCTCTACGTAAAGATGCTAATAGACACCAGAACTCAAAACCCCTCTCAACGGCATCTTAGGCATGTGTGCAGTTTGCATGCAAGAAGATGACCCTACACGCTTGAAAAGGTCTTTGGGCATCATATACAAGAGTGGCGACCTCCTGCTGAATCTTCTGACGGACCTGTTGACATTTTCCAAAAATCAAGTGGGCCAGCATCTGTCGCTGGAAGAGAAAGAATTCCGCTTGAGAGATGTCAGCTCACAGATCCTCGCCATCTTCGACAAACAGGCCAAGGATTCTAAGATCGATCTTCGTGTCGAGTTCGATGGCACGTCAAAATCCATTCATGACCCGCTGTTCTCGTATGAAGACACTGACGCTACCGGCCCTACCGGTACCGGTCGCCTCAAAGATATGATTCTCTATGGCGATATCCATAGGATCCTGCAAGTGTGCATCAACCTGGTCTCTAACGCGATCAAATTTACTCCTGGTGGACTGGTCGTTTTGACCATCCGATGCTTACCCGAGCAGCCGATGCCTGGCAGTCGACAGATCTCCACTCACTCTCGACAGTCGAAGAGAGCCAGCTTGCGGCCTGTTAGACCTGAAATCTCGTCTCCTGGGTCAGGTTCTGCGACTGGTAATAGTATAGGTCGCAAAACAAGACCGTCTTCTCGTGTACCTTCGGGACATGGCACGTCGATCTCTCCATCACGGACAACACATCTTATTTTCGAGTTTGAAGTCACTGATAATGGACCGGGTATCCCCGAGGAGCTGCTTGACAAGATCTTCGAGCCTTTCGTACAAGGTGATCTAGGTTTGAGTAAGAAGTTTGGCGGGACGGGACTGGGGTTGAGTATCTGTTCACAACTTGCAAACCTCATGCAAGGGTCTGTCTCTGTGCGTAGCACTGTCGGGGTCGGAAGTACATTCACGATGAGGATACCTCTGCGGCATCTGCAATCGAGAGCCGACAGCTCAGCGAGCTCGACCGTATCGGCTTCAAAGCGAATCTCTCGGAGCTATTCCGCCGACTCAGTCCACGCTCCCCTAAGAGCGTCATCTCAACATATTCCAGATCAAGCGGACGAGCAGAGGTCTCGATCAGTGGATGCCAACGCATCAACGGAAGCGCAACCACGCCTCGTCGGGCTCTCGCAACCATTCTTCGCGCCCAGCCAACCAATGGAGAGTCCGGGCTCGCAACCTGCAGCCATGAAGAAAATTGTCAATGATGTATCGAAAGGTGACAGAATTCGTGTGCTCGTCGCAGAGGACAACAAGGTCAACCAGGAGGTGGTGCTGCGAATGCTGAAGCTAGAAGATATCTATGATGTCACAGTCGCCAACGATGGGCAAGAAGCTGTTGATATGATCAAAGAGTCCATGCGCGGGGAGAAACCTCCGTTCAACTTGGTATTCATGGATGTGCAGATGCCGAACGTAGATGGTCTGCAAAGTACCCGCCTCATCCGTGAGATTGGCTATCAGGCACCGATTGTGGCATTGACGGCGTTTGCAGAGGAAAGCAATATCAAAGACTGCATGGACTCTGGCATGAATTACTTTCTGTGAGTTGCGCTGCGTGACATATTCCATCCTGAACGCACAACTGACATATGTATCAACAGCTCCAAACCGATCCGCCGACCTCAGCTGAAGAAGGTCCTGAAAGAATACTGCGCTCCTATACCAGAGGAGACCGAGGAAACGCCGTCTCCTCCAGCCACACCACCGGTCAATTCTAACGCTAACACCACGATCGTGCTCGTTAACAGCGTTACTGCCTCACCAGTCATGGCCAACAGCCAGTTGGCAGCAGTTCGGCGAAGCCTAGATTTGCCATCAGAAGCTCAAGCCGCGACATCAGATAATGCACCTACGATGATTCATGAGCCTACGCACGACCAGGCCGAATAAGACATACACCAAGCGCACTGATAAAGATTACCGCGCATTAGAGAGTGCTAAGACTGCACCTCAAATTCGATCACCACTATTCCTAATGACAAGGCGTCCGGGCTGAAAGTGGCTAGACCATCAGCGCACAACAGTCCGGGTTGCCTTTGTACTTCTTTTCTTCTTTTTCTCTTCAACTTTTGCTTTCTCATTTGAGCGAAGCGACGGCGTTTTCTGGTTCGGGCACCAAAATCAAGGGGGGCGTTCAAAAAGGCCCTGAAAACGAAAGCATGAGATGTTTTCATGTCCATGTTTATGTATACAACCTGTGACAAAAATGGAGGTCTGCAGGCGAGGCGTTATTGGTGCTGGCTTATCATGAAATGTCACGATGTACAAGCTGAGGCGTTGCGACGGAGCGCGGAGCTGTTTGCTTGTGGCTTGAGGATTGAGACATTCTGCTGTGTGGAAGGGAAAGCGGACGGCGTTGAGTTCATGCTGTCGCAAGGGTATGGAGTTGTCTCATGCATGTAGAAAGGTCACGTAGAGTGTGCTTTGCGAAGTATAGAGTGCGGAAGTGAATACAACTGTCCACACGCTATCAGAAAAGACTATGCGGAGCTTTTGCAATACTGGAAGGTGACATGTATGCCTGAATTAACGATGGGGCGCAGGTGGCATGTTCTGATGTGGCTGTAGATGCGTTGCACTGCCTCGAAATACATCACGCTGGCTAAACCTCAGGTTGCTGTGCAAACCACAGGCTATCAGAGTCCTATCGTTCACCTACTGCATGGATCTTCGCCTTGCGACGACGTTCCGATAAATGACTTGAGCTGCTTCCTACCTTAGGCATCGAAGACATTCAGGCTGTAAGGCGTTGTACGCTCAAGTTGACTCATGATCCTTGCCCACCTAGGATCTACTGGCTGTCGCACACATACACGGATCATGGCCTCGTTGCCTGCCGAACGACCAAGGCTTGTGGATAGGCTGTGTTTGTCTGGATGCGGAACCTTGCAGGGAAGGAATATCTTCTGGATGCCTTGGACTCAAGTGGCGCATGATGAGGGCGAAGCTCACGCAAGGTTGATTCGATCATGCAACAAGTCCGCCTGAAGTGAGAGACAGCTACGCATGGTTTGTTCAGAATTCAAGGCTTCCTGAGGACAGGAAATGGTCACGGCATACTTTGGCACAAAGGCAAATCTACGTTCGAAACGCTTATGGCTCACGAAAGTGTCTGCGCCACGAGTGATCTGCCTGTTGGTGGCGTTGACTGGTGGAAACTGCTTGCTCATGGAGTCAGGGCATATCACGCGCACCCAATATGCTTGGAAGACGAATATGTCATGGGTTGTTTGCCCAGATCTGCTAGATGTTTGCTGAGGACAGGGGAGGGCAAGCAAGAAGCAACCCACAGCGTGTGTCTATATGAACCGGGTCCTGGGTCGAGTAATCCATGAATTCCTTTCCAGCAATAGCTATTATCATATCAACAAGTCACGATCAAAGGCTTAGTCGAAAGACGGTGAGATAGTTGAAGCCTGGGGCGAGATGGCGCGAACGGACCCTTCCAAACCCTGCTGGTACATGCTGGATGGCCGGAACTGCAGGCGTGGACGAGCATGCTTGTGGACACACGATCCCGAGGTCCTGAAGACAGCGCGGGCCTACAAGAAAGTTCCATGTACACAGTGGACGGAAACCAAGAGATGCAGCTTCGGCGAGAGGTGCTTTTATTCTCACGAGTTCTTCATCTCGAACAAAGAGCTACGAGAAAACTTGGGCCCTCGGGTTCACACGTTTCTAGTCACGAGTGACAACGGAAGCCCGCTTGACGATGCGTCACCCACAGAGTGCAAGGAAATGGGAAGCTATAGCCGGTCCCTCACGGACGAGTCCAAGATTTCTGTTCCAGGTAAGATTCCATTTGTCTGTCATGGTCCTGGCGGAGCTAACGGCCGGCAGGAGTTCCACCTACGCTATATCATCCATCGTTGCCAATGCAGCTGCTTCCAGACCCAGTTGCATTCGAAGACATTTCCAGACCAGATTTTGTGCCGTATCATTTCCGCTTCGAACCAGCCTTCGCAGCCATGAACGAGTTAGAGCAGGATATGCAAGCATTGCAGAAAAGCATCATCACCAGTCTAAATTGCATTCGAAAACTTTTCCGCTTTGTGCAAGGTCGAGCCACCACCAAGTTCCGCATCGACATACAAGTCATTGGGTCAAGTATCTTCTTGACTCGATGGGAAAAGAATGTATCCGATCTAGCGTATCCTTGGTACAATGGGTACGGAAGAGGGTTCGAAGAAGCATGCACCAACAAGGAGGGAGATGAAGATCTCGCGACATTCCATCGGCTTGTGTCGTACAAGCTCGGAGGCGTCACGCTGTTGGTCCAGCATGAGGTAGATGCATGTCATTGTGACTGCGCTATGGAAAGCTCAAACAACGACCTTCGCAAGGAGGAACAGCATCAAGACCTTGGTGCTCCCACTTCGATCTCGCGTGAAGACACCACCACTGGACTCTATGTCACTGGTGCATCCAGCACTCTGAAAGTGGAAAGATCCGGTGTCCGCCACAATGCGAAATGCTTCGTGGAGATCAAAACTGGTGCACATGACAACCCCGACACCAACAGTGACACTTTGGCCCAGCTCTGGCTTTCCCGTTCTCGCAATCTGCTTCTTGGTCGCCATGAATTCGGAAACTTTTCTGCTCGCGATTTGAAGGAGGAAGATATGACTGAGAAGCTGCAGCGTTGGCAAGTTGCCAATGTCGGCTCCATCTCCAGGCTAGCAAGACTTCTGCAGCAGCTAAAAGAGTTGGTTCTGGTTGCTCCGAGCTCAGGCAATACTGCCGCGAGATACGCGCTAGTCTACACTCCGGGAACAGACAAAGACGAGCTTGTTCTGTTCACGCGCCAGAATGGCCAGGATATGCTGCCTAAGCACCTTTGGTCGCATCTGGGAGCCGAAAGCGATGATGGGATCAGCACTTGAAAGACTAACTTGATGAGGAGAAAATGAATTTTGCTTTCAAGAAGTCGCTGATTGAGTATTAACCATCAACGTTTATCATTCAGCATGGTTGTCTGCATGTTCATCATAGGATTTGTAGAGTTTGTAGGATAGGTAGCTCGTGGAGGTCGCAATTCGGTCGATTGAGGACAACTTCTTTCTCACTCCACACAATCATCGAATTGGCTGGACAAATGTGCTCCATGGTTGTACCCAGACTCTTAGTGTGAAGTCGCTTGTGGAGATCCACGCGGTAGAACGACAGCTCGGGTGATTTAGGCGCGTCCCGTCTCCATCTGTGGCGTCAGCCACGCGAGCACATGCATTGATTGCTGTATGTTCCTGGATTGTGCGCTGTACTTGCAATAAGGATCTGTTCAACATTCTATGGAACGCATATTGATTTGCGAGGCAAAGCAACTCTGAATTCTCATCTGTTGTGCTCAAGACCACCGAAATACCCAGCACCCTGGATACACTACACGAGGAAGAGGTGGACTAGTAGAGATGTTGCGCTTGCCTAGTCCATAACGCATTCTGAAGGGGATTTCGAATACCGAACAGTGAACACAATCCGCGCAGGCGTAGGGGGTTTTGATCGGGCTCGAACACGAAGAGGTGTGAAGTGGTGTAGATCGCAAAGGTCATCCAATAGAAAGAGCTGGGTTCTTGCAACAGAGGAGTGTTCGTGTCCCTTCCACCTGTATGCTCTGAGCACGACTCTCGGTACAGCACTTCAGATTCATCTCAACATGGCATCTGCGCAGCCTAGCATGGGCCAGGTCGCTCAGAAGCTGCTAGAGGATGCACTTCATAAGATCATCCACGAAAGTGTCCTCCTACGACATCGCGAACACAAGCTCATGCTTGCCAACCTTGATCCTACCGACAGATTACCCCACTGCCCGAATTGCAGGTTACCACGTTTGCTCGAGCCTCCACTTGCCTCCAAGGTAAGGGGTGCGATCTCAGATCCGCCGCGAGATACTGTATATTGCGACCGTCGACCGTGGAGCCGAAGGCCAGGCCACGACATCTACGATAACCCCTTCCTTAAAAGCGATGTGACAGGCCGGCCTCCGACCAAGAAAGAGCGAGAAGCCGCGAAAAACAACAAAAAAGATGACGGCACGCCAGCCAGCGAGGAGGCAAATGTAAACGGCACAGCACCGCCTTCACCTTCACAAGACGGCGATGGCGGAAGCGGTAACAAGAATGACAAACCAGAGAAGGGTGAGAAGAAGGCGAATAAGATCGATGAAAAGCTGAAAAAGGGCGAATACGTGCCCTGGCATACCTGTCCGTCCTGCAAGCGCTCGCTGCTTATCACGCGCTTCGCCAAGCATCTCGAGCAGTGCATGGGTCTGAGTGGAAGAGCTGCGAGCCGCAATGCTATGGCGAAGATGAATGGCTCAACGCCAACCGGTTCTAGAGGTGGTACGCCGAATCCTGGCCAAGACAGCAAGAATGGCGATTTTGATGATGACGATGGAGACGAGGGCACTGCTGTCGCATCCAAGGGATGTAGCAACATGAAGAAGAAGCTTCTCAAGAAGGGACTCAACGACAAACTACGAAAGGAGTCTTCTAGTGGCAACAAGAAGTCCACAGTGAACGGCAACACAGGGAAGACGCTGGGCAAGCTTTCCAAACCTTCACTAGCAAACTCAGCCAAGCGACCACCAGCGACATCAAGAAGCAGTCCAGCGCCGTCATCGACCACAGAAAAGCGCGATCGTGAAGAAATGGATGACGATGACGATGAAAATGTACATGTCAAGAAGCGACAAAAGCTACAAAGGGTGGGTAGCATTGCAAGCATCGGCAGTCAACAAAGCAGTCAGCCCCCAGCGGAGCTTGAAAGGTTGGAAAGCCAAGACGGCAGTTTCGTGGACAACGATGAAGGAAGCGATGGTGGGGACTGATTGATTGCAGGTCATCCTAGCGATCCTACGTGTTGGCGCTAAGCTGTATGATCTACGTGTAGAGTAAATTGTGCTTATATTGTTCACAATAGCCTTCAGGATTGTTCAGCATGCTGAACATAACGAAATGAACGGCCTATGTGGCACTCTTGTTCTAGTCTGTTACTTACCGGGTCATAGCATTTGGCTACGCTGCGCCATACTGACGGGTAGGTCCTAGATGGACGCTGTGGACCTATTCCAGGCTGTTCTGAGCGCTTTGAATGTATGACTCCATGCCAGGGGATAGAGAGTCTATGACAAGAACAATAACGGAAGTCTAAAGAATTGTAGCGAACCAGTGCTTAATATCTATCTAGATGTCAAGCTTGACGCCATCTTCACCACACTGATGCAAGCGGTACCCCGCCAGCCACCAGTACACGAGTGCAATCACTCGAATGAACAAGACTCACTGCTTTCTCATCAAAACAAGACCATCTGGATGTGATAATCAGTCAAGTCGAAATCATGGCATTCACCGAGATCCCGATTCTTGACCTTTCCCTGGCCGTCTCGCCAACCACCAAACCAGGGTTTCTGCAGGATCTACGTACAGCACTTCTCGAATGCGGATTCTTATATATCACAAATACTGGCATATCCCAAGCACTGTACGACCGCGTATGCAAAGAAGGAATTTCTTTCTTCGATCTGGACGATGAAGAAAAGTTGCGGATCGAAATGAAGAATCAACCTAGTTTTCTGGGATATTCACGGGTATGTCTCTTTAGGCTTTGAAAGTGCTGTATCGATGCACACTGCACCTAGACATTTGATATAATGTTACTGATGTTGACTTCGACATAGTTGGGCAATGAGACTACAGCGCACAAGGCCGATTGGCGGGAACAAATCGATCTGAGCACACCACATCCACTGCGCAAGGAAACAGATCCATTGTATTATCGTAAGTGAGCCGACCTAGGGTCCTCGGAAGCCAGCGCTCTGATGTAACTATCCAGATCTGCTCGCGCCGAACCAATGGCCGAAAGAGAGCGCTCTGCCGCAGTTTCGATCGACGTTGGAGGAATACATCCGTGAGATGTCTGCTGTTAGCATGAAATTCACCTCTCTGATTGCGGAAAGCCTGGATCTGCCCCCGACGGCTTTCGACAAGTTCTTCGACGCGGATCAGCAGCATAAGCTCAAAGTTGTCAAGTATCCTGACAGTGGTGAGGGCGCTGGACAAGGTGTCGGCCCACATAAGGACTCCATGCTGGTGAGTAAGCAGACACTCAAGGCTACCATCGTTGTTATGTAGGTATTGCTGTTCTGACCCGGGACCAGACTAGCTACTTGCTCCAAGCCAGTCCACATAAGGGATTGCAGGCACAGAATACTAAAGGCGAATGGATCGATTGTCCACCAGTTAAGGGCTCGTTGGTGGTAGCAATCGGTCAGGGCCTGGAGGCTATCACCGGTCAGTTCGAGTGCAGGTCATATGAGTTGAAAATCGGACTGAATATTTCCAACAGGCGGCGTCTGCGCCTCAACGACACATCGGGTACTGTCACCCGAAGCCGACAAGGGTGCACGCTTCAGCATCCCTTTTTTCCAGGGCGTAAGTGCTCAACGCTCCGCATTGCTTCGTTGATGAACCCTAACCACTAGCCATTGCAGGTCAGCTACGATGCGCAATTCGAGAGCATGGACGTCCCCGAGCATGTCCGCGCGCTCCGACAAGAAGTCCTCGCTCGCGAGGGCGGTCGCCAAGATGACGTGGAGTTCACATTTGTCAAGGGCCGCTGGAAGCACCTCGGTGAAGCCACGCTGGCGAATCGGGTCAAGAGTCACCCGGACGTGGGCGAACGATGGTTCCCAGAACTGCTTGCAGAGATCAGGCAGCAGCAGGCTCGTGAGGCTTCGGTGCAGAAGGGTGCAGTCAGTCAGAGTGAGGGTGTGCCAGCTGATGCGCGACAGGGACAGCCAATTGAAGCGCATTAGGTTAGGGTAGGTAGTCGAGAAGAAGTCAGTACAGCTGGACGTCATGTAGAGCTATGCTGGTGAAAAATGCTGTGAAGCTCCAGCCTGCATGTACCTTATGTATCAATGGTTGATCTTTCAAGAAGGAGGAGGTGTCACGGCTGTGGACAACACAAATGATTATCAATATGAACTTCGTAACTCGTTCTGATCGCTACAAAAGCTACACCATGTCCAAATTACGCTCGACACCAAGAAACGCCTCCATGCCGAGCAAACGTCAATCTACAACTCCTTGCCACTGTCCAACATTCTCTTATCGCCTTCTTCTGCTCTCGACAGAATCTGAGCGTAGTTGTCCGCCGCGGCTTTCCTGCTGGCATCTCTCTGCTGCTCCAGTCGTTCGATACCAAGGTTGATGCTGTCGATGTGCACTTCTAGAGGCACGCGATCGACGCCAATGGTCTCGGGTAGAGCCACACGCTCGCGGAGATCCTCCAGATCGTGCTGGATTGCCTGGAGTTTCACTACCGTCGTGGTCACATGAGCCCATGCGAGCCGCCGGTACGCACCCACTTCCTTTAAGAGCTTGATCTGGTTCTCCAGCTTCGTGACACTGGACCTGTTGCCGCCAATCTTGGTCCACAGGTTGGCAAAGAGCTCTTCCTTGTTGGCGTCTACTTTGATGCCGTCGCGCGTTGCGATCGATGCAATGATGTCCAGACGAGCATCCAGTGCGTCGAGGATGCCTAATAAAGCTTGAGCTTCGTTGATGAGTGTCAAGATCTGTTCTTCAACGGCACTCGTGTGGCGAAGGTATTGATCCAGCAAGACGTCTCGTGAGAGCGAGACGGGAAAGAAGGGCGCAAAGATGTTCAGGTTGTTAGACATGAATCGTGCTACCGCGCCTCTCCCGGCCTCCTTTGCTCCGACGCCATCAATGACTGTTAAAGTCCAGCGGTTGGTACTGAGAATATGGTCCACAGCACGGCCAATACGAGAGTTGAACTTGCTAAGATCATGGCTCGCTTGTCGTGCTATATCCACAAACCCTGTGAATTCGTAGACGAGCTCATTTCTCGATGGCAGCGAAGAGTACTGCACAACATGCTTCAGATCTCGTATACTGGCTTCGGATCGTTTCATGTCCAGAGGTAGACTTGCGCCAATCGAGGTCGTGGCCAGGACTTCGTCGAACGCTGACTGCACCTGAACAAGCTTGTCGAACTCTGCCGGCCCCTGAATCTCGCCTCTTGACGTGTCAGGGCAGAATGGTAGGTGTAACCAAGAAGCACCAGGGACTCGACAAAGCGGAGTCAAAGCGTTATTAACGCTATTTGACAAGAAGCCCAGAGCGAAGATCGCAAGTCCTCCAAGTACATAAGCGGTCAGTATCCATCCTAGTAATGGCTTTGCGTTTGTGAACGCTAGCCCTGCAACGTCACTAGTGTATCTGAGCAAAGGCCGGCCCACACGAGACCATACCGCCTGCCCAGCGCCGCTAAATTTGTTACTTGCAGATTGATCATCCTCATCGTCCTCATCGTCCTCCTCTTCATGTTGCCCAGCGGCCCCCCTTCGGAACAAGCCTGCATCACCCGTCATGCTTCGTTCGTTGAGACGACGAATCCGAGGTGTCGAAGAACGGACGTCCTTCACGAACTTTCCAGCATCGGAAGTAAGACTTCTCTGGTTCAGACGAAAGTGTGGTGTACTGGCTCTCATGCTTTGCTTTGGTCTACCAGCGTTAGGTGAGTACGGCATCTGCAGTTCTGGTTCCACGGATAGCCTTGCACTTTTGCGCAGATTTTCTTTGTTGGTTGGCACACCTGTATCCTTGTCCCTTCCGCGTCTTGAAACGCGCTCTTCCTCGATTATCCTGTTCATCCTTCCCCTCTCAGAGCGTTGGTTTTCTTGCAACACGCTTCTCTCCTCGTCCTCTTCGAAGTTGAGGTCGCCATCGTCATCCTCGTGACTAGTGTTCACATCGTCCCACGAGTCTGTCAAGTCCGCAGGACGAGCATGTCGAGTACGCGCCATGTCGCCGTTCTTTCAAATTTGAAGCTCCCTTGCTTTGGGAGTATCTTGGCTACACGCGCCTACTTGCGAGTCCTGGTTGCAATTTGTCCTGCCCACAGTGGTTGCTTCACGGCACCGTTTCAGGGAATCAAGGGCGTGAAGCTTCGCGAGAATAGTGAAGGATGCAGAATTTAGAGCGTGGTTGAGGCATGTGCTCAAGGCTCCATGCAGGGTAGGTACATATTTAATGCACATGCTCCTCCTCACATGGTCTAGATACTTGCTAGCCACCCACCAGATAGCTCCCACGTCATTGTGCATGTGACAGTCCAAGTGGTGTCTACAGATGTCCAATCGAGATGGGCCCCTACTTCATCTGCGATACGTGTGGTTACCTCAGTGGTACATTTGCTTGCTCCCATGTTCACCTGCTGCTTGCTGAGACTGTACGTATCTCTGATGCCAATTTACTGTCGATATATTGTAAAGCCAAGGCAACTGGCGGTGGGGTCTATGGATGTGGCTTTCGCGTGGTTCGCTTAGAGCCGTAGAGCAGACTGTGTTCTAACTAGATCAGTACATGCCCGCCCATGCAGATCGGGTGCTACCAATTCAGCATGTATCTCCTACATCAGCTGTGTTGACCAATGTTACGAAGTACAGGATGTAATATACTGATAAATAGGCATCGTCTTGTCCTATTGCCATGCTCTATTCCATAGGAATAACTCACAATCCAAGGCACTTTTCTTTGAGCGTTTCAAAATGGCCTCAAAATCCTTCACCCGTCCTCTACTGAACACAATATTAAAGCCAAATGTACTTCGTTCGCAGCCAAGACGCAACGCTGCAACCGCAGCCCAGAAAAAGGAAGGGGACATTAGCGATGCCTTTGCGTCACTCTCAGGCATGCAATGGGGGCCATTGGAACAGCGGTTCACAGATGTCAAAACGCAACTGATTGCCGGGCACGAGGATGCACTCTATGATAGCTGGAATCGACTACTGGCCTCCCTTCACGAAGAGATCCCGATCATCACAGAACTCGGATCCAAGGTCATTCCGGAGATTGACTTCGCCGACATCGACAATGCAAGCGCTGAATTCCGAGTGGAACATAAGAAGCGAGGTGTGGCAATCATACGAAACGTCCTTCCGTCTCAGGAGGTGCTAGACATGAAGCAAGAACTGCGAGAGTACATTCGTGCCAATCCCCAGACCAAAGCTTTCCCGCAGGACAACCCTGCCGTCTATGAGCTGTACTGGAGTCCCGCTCAGATCAAAGCACGAACTCATCCAAACATGATCAAAGCACAGCGCTTTCTCATGGAGTTCTGGCACTCCAAGGATGCGAACGCTCTCGTCTCGTCCTCCCACCCAGTCATATATGCTGATCGTCTGCGAATGCGTCCTCCTGGAGATGCCAAGTTTGCTCTAGGTCCTCACGTAGATGGCGGGTCGTGCGAGAGGTGGGAAGAGGCCGGCTACGGCCAAGGCGAGGTATATGACCGCATTTGGCAGGGCGACTGGGAGGGATACGACCCATGGGAGTCGAGCTGCCGCCTGCCGGTCGTGTCGAGTCTTTATCAAGGCGTAGGAGCTTGCAGCATGTTTCGCATGTTTCAAGGATGGTTGAGCATGTCCTCAAGTGGTCCATATGAGGGGACTCTCCTGGTGAATCCGCTTCTAAGCCGAGCGACGGCTTACTTTCTCCTCCGCCCCTTCTTCTCGCCCAAAAAGGCCATGACGGAAGTGGGTCAAGATACCGTCTACCCAGAAGCATTCCTGTCTCCTCAAAACTGGCAACTCGACGCTACACAATCATCCTGGCTCCACGGGGCCAGTCTGGGACACGGCCAAGAATTACAGAACGCCCTGCACCCTCATCTCCAGCTACCGTCGTCGATGGTTCACTTGCCGCAGGTTCAACCTGGAGACTATGTCTCATGGCACTGCGACACGATTCACGCCGTTGACAAAGTACATACCGGCAAATCGGACAGTTCCGTGTTGTATATCCCAGCTTGTCCACTGACAGTCAGCAACGCCGAGTTTCTCGTCGAGCAGCGAGCTGCCTTTCTCAAGGGCACGCCTTCACCTGACTTTGGTGGCGGCGTTGGGGAGAGCGAGCACATTGGCCGACCAGGCGTGAAGGAGGTGGAACAGGTCAATGCTGAGGAAGGCATGCAGGCTTTTGGATTGAAGCCATATGACAGCGATGCCGCCGGCCTGACAGGCGGACAACGCGAGGTGATCGATCGCGCCAACAAGATACTAGGGTTCTATGATTAGGGTTGGTAGGTTGAGAGATTCGATCTGTTGTTTATATGGATTCAGGCGTGAAAAGTTATGATTTCGATCTCTAATGCCAAAGATACTCTCTATTCTATAGCAATTCACATATCTCTGATGCAGTTATACTGGTCGCTAGGACTGACATACACGTCTCTAACGCTCATCGGACTTTAGCAACGATGTAGTTTTAAGTCTGCAGTGTCATAATTAGATATTCTGATAATGTGACTTTTCTACTTTCCTAGCGTACACATAACACAGGAAAAAGATATACATGTTGGCTGCCTTATGACGAGGCCGGATCAATGGCTCACTCTTGTCTTGCAGTGTGTCAACGGAGGTATCCGAGTCTCGAGACCTTGCGGAGTGACATGCAGCAACACGAGCTGACAGGCATTTATCGCAAGATCAATACATCTGTACCTCAACAAGTGCTCTACCAACCCCTACTTCTACTCCAGGGACACCATGGTTCTCAATCTCGTACGCTACCATGCCATGCTCTCTGCAAGCCTCCTTCAAGCCATCTACACTGCCACCGACGCCAAAGTAGATCCGCTTCGCGGCGATCATGGCCTTTGACATTTTGACGCGCTTCAGCAGGGTAGCGAGTAAATCGACAAAGGCGGTGGTGGATTCTGGGCTGTAGATCGTCTCTGCAGCAAGAATCACACTACCCATGTCGCATCCTGATTGAGGGATGAGTCCGGCAAGCGTGGGAGACCATGGACCTGATACAAAATGCAGCTCCAGATTCGTGTTCTTCATGTCGGTGGTGAAGCGTTGCAAAAGCTCTGGAGTGAGCTCAAGATCCCCTTTGCTGTTCGCATCGAGGTTCGATAGCTCCGGATGTGATGACGATGCAGCCCAGGTTAGGATGATGTTAGGCAATGTGACCAGCCGTAATACTTCAGTGTTGAAATCTGCAAGGTAGAAACGCATTGGAATATCGCTTTTGAGGCAGTGTTGGAAGAGTACCAGGGTTGGTAGTGCGGAGCCAGCTCCTAGCTAGAGCATTTAAAGCTGGTCAGTAATCGAATGGATCCAGAGGATAAGAATGCTACATGGGATCACACTTACCTCCACTATCTGATCACATCGCACCAATTCATCAATGTCTTTCCGTGGACCTCGGTCGAGCAGCAAACTTGCAAGGTCGAGTGAACACTCCCAGGTCTTGAAGCCGCCCTCGTAGACTCCTGACCGCAGATCGGACTTCTCAATCTGATCAATGACGCTGTCATTCGCCGGGCCTTCAAGTAGCAGCTGTACACGAACATCATACAGCTCTCGTTTGGGCAAGTACAGGAGCCGTCCGGTAGGCGACTCAATTTTGACTGTGCTGTAGCTTAAATGCTCGGGTAATGTAAGAAGCTGGATTGAAAGGTTAACGATGTCTGAGAGTAGAGAATAGGTAGGATTCGGTGGTGTCATGGATTGAAAGAAGAACAAAAAGATATGACTGGAACATCTCGAGCTCTAACACATCAAAGAAAGGCTGATGGATTGCCATACCTACCAAATCTTCCAACTTATGCTCCACTACAGGCACAGTACTTTCTGTGCTTGAAGCCGACGTTAACGAGCTGGCATTGCCATCAGATTTGGTCTGCGTATTCTGATCATCCTCATCGTCTGCGTCGTGAAAGCCAAAAGAGAAGGCCATGGTGCTGACCAGAGTGTGCGTAGACCGTGATCGAAAGATCCCTTTAACAGTGTTTTACAGGCCAGTCTTCACGTGCCGATACTTCTGCTGCGAATGATGTTTACATACAGTGTAAATCGGGATTAGGTCATTCGAGTCGACGAGACTAGCAAATATCAACCATTTTCCTTGTCGACAGGATTTCAATATATTGGGGAGCCGACTATCGAAGCGTGCTACACCCTGAAAGCCTCAGGCAGAACTCATCGACGTCAATCGCAAGCTTAAGCTGCACCTTCTGCCTCCACCCGCCATTGATAGGCTACTTTGGTACCACCACATTCACTCATTCACTCTATACTCGATCAAAATGGTGTGTCGGCCGCTAGAGATCTTACGGAAAGCATACTGACATATCGCGTAGGCTGCCCAAAACTCAGCCGGTATCCAGACGTTGCTGGAAGTAGGTTGACGCCGCACTCGAACCCTCGTAGACCACTGCAATTGACCGATCCTACAGGCCGAGAAGGAAGCACAGAAGATTGTACAAAAGGCCCGAGAGTGTAAGTGTGAACCGCCTGAATGGAGTAGAAGACGAAGCTTCGGGAGCATAGACTGATAAGCATGTTCCCTCACATAGACCGCACGAAGCGAGTGAAGGACGCCCGCAGCGAGGCTCAGAAAGAGATCGACGACTACCGCAAGCAGAAGGAAGAGGAGTTTAAGGCGTTCGAGAAGGAGGTAAGTTTGCTGTTTTGCTAAAAGACGCGGCGGGAGATCTGCGAGCAGCGGGTGTGCTGACTGTTGCGCAGCAAACATCAGGCAACAAATCGGCCGAAGAACAAGCAGAGAAGGATACGCAGAAGCAGTTGGACGAGATTAAGGGCATCGGGAAGAAGACGGGTGCGCAGGTCGTGGATGACCTGCTCAAGGCTGTGGTGGATGTGAGACCAGAGGTTCCTGATCGGATCGAGCAGCCTGTTGCGTAGATGGTGCAAGCCGTGTGTGTATAGGCTTCGCTAACGATACGGACTGACTAGACGGGTGGGACAACTGGTATGGAGTCTATCGTGAAACGGTTCAAGCTCACGCGCAATGCATAATCTACCGCCACCTTCGATGTACATTGCAGCCACTGGCCCTCATAGTCATTATAGATACGATGATTTTGCATTCATTTGTCGTACGCCAATACTATCATACATGCTACAGCAGTCTAGTGTACCAACAAATTCCCAGATTGCCAGGCCCCAGTGATCAACCAAACTCCGTGGTCGTCGCAAAATGATGGCAGTAGCCCACGGTACCTCAGCAGAACGAAGTGCCCACCTACCAAAGCCTCCCACGCTCTTTGTCGTGAGCAACAGTCAAGATCATCAGTCTAGAGAGCCAAAAACTCGTGGAAGTGCACGTTGAAAGACGGCGTCATGAGCGTTAAAGGTAAAGAATGGGTGTTCCACAAGGGTACTGGAGAGTTCGAATGGTGAGATCGAGATCTCGATTGACGTCTGCAGCATTGTCCCCACGAGTTTTTGGCTCTCTA